>PVIJ01007274.1:0-44112 GCA_004024925.1 Scalopus aquaticus | reverse complement strand
ATTACTGGAGTACAGTGAGCAGAAACTTGAGAATTTAAAACATCCAAGGGGCTAGTGTTCAGAAAGGTTTCCACCCCTTCTTGAGTTTTATCTCCAAGAGTCCCACCAGGTTCTCATTGTGAGGATGGGGAAAACCTTGGACTTTGGGCAAGGACAGAGAAAAATGCCACTTTGAAAAAAAAAAAAAAAAAACAACACCCAAGCTCTATTGTTAAGTCTGCCCTCAGGAAAGCTGTTTCACCAGAGCAAAACACACTTGGCTGTTACAAGAATATAGCTGACTTGGGGATAATAAATGCCCAATGCCAGGCCCTCGGGCCTTCATCACTGGGAGGGGGAAATCCTCAACCCTTTCTACCTACTGATGAGGACAGAGCCTGCTAAGCTGGCAAAGAGGAAACCCTCTCAAGGCAACGGGGCCACCCCATGCCATTCTCTGGGAAAGGAACCCGAACCCATGCACTTCAGGGTAGTTCTCTGCTCACCTCATGCCATCCATGGGGGAAATAAAGAATTCAATCACCAGCAGGAACTCTGAGCATAAAATTAGAATCATTAAACTACCCATCCATAGGAGAGATTTTAAAGGTTCCCCAAGTCCCATTCATTATTTGCTTGCTTCTTAATGGTTAATATTTGAATTATAGGTAAAAATTCAGAAACTATAGCTGGAATGATTTGCAAAGAAAAGCTCTGGGCTTAAGCTCTAAGTCCCACCTCCAACACTTACTGAGTTACCTAAACTCTTTGAACATCAGCGCCTTCATACAAAATGGAGATAAATAATACCTGGTCCACACATTTAATGAAATGCATATTAACAATGAGTGGCTAATGATTTTTTTTAAAGATTTTTTTATTTATGCATACAAGAACTAGGGTGTTGGCCAGAGGTGCAGGGGTGAGAGGATTCACCAGAGACAGAGCAGGGAGCAGAAAAGGGAGCTTGACTGAAGTACACTGCTGAGGGGAGCAGTGGCCGAGTCAGGAGAGGTCTGCTGCGCCATGTAGCAATTTCCCTGTCTTGGGATCGAACTCATGCTTCAGTGGCTGCAGATAGCAGATAGCTTCACAGGCTGAGACTTAACCCCTTGCACCACCAGGGAGTCCCTGAGTGGCTAATGATTTAATTAGAAATATGTCAGCACAGATGGATGGAATAGAACTTTGTCAAATACAGATGTCCAGGCCCACCTCTGGAAATTTTGATTCTACAAGTCTCGGATGAAGTCATTTTTTTTTCCTTCTCAATAATGAAATACCAATTATTTTACATCTCTATTAATATTTTAACAATGTAAACTTTCTCCCCACTGGTGTGGCCACTGTAGCTCTCCCACCAACAAAGCACCCATAGTCCTTCACAACATTCTATTATGCTCCCTTCCCCCCATTCTCATCACTCCTCTCTCCCACCCACTTCCCTCCCCTCTTGGATGCCTCAGACCTATGGTCAGTTTTCAAAGGTTGGTTTTAAGATTTGTCTTTGTTGGGTCATGTATTTTTAAAAAGCTCCAAGAATAATAGTACCAAACTAGCCTCCTGCATCAAAGTCATTATAAATTAAGAATCTGTGGCTCAGGAAGTTTGAGTGGCTAGCCAAGGTTAACTTTATGAGTAACAGAGGCAGGAGGTAATGCCAGGTGCTTTAAGTCCCACTTGTGTGCTTTCTTCCACCGTGTGATTCTAGAAGGCAAGGTCAGCCTTCATTAGTCTCATCATTATGTCTGCGTTAACCTGGCACCAGAAAGCAGCTTGCTCTCTGATGGATGGAGTCCGGGAGACAGCCACAGTTATAATGTATGAATTTAATTAACAGCAGTACACTCTGAAACCCAAGGAGGAGAGCTCAAGAAACAGAGACAGATCATCCAGGGTCACTGTGATGCAGGGCGAGGAGACGCTGCACCGCCTCCTGAGGGTCGCAGCAGTGAGCAGAACTTGGCTCTTCACCTCTGCAGCCTCAATTCTGGCCATGACCATGTAGCTCAGGCCTTGGCCTTCCTCAGATCCCTATAGTCCCCCCTGATGTCAGGAGAATTTTAAGCCTGTGCAAAGAGCAGTCAAGACCCCAGGCCAGTAGCAGCTAACAAGCAGGCTCAAAACTCCAAGCCCATTGGGCAGTCTGGTGGGTGTATGAAAGGGCTCCTGATCTTGACCTCAATGTAAATGATTTGCAAAGATTCAGAATGGTCTCCTGGAAGGAAGTTCACTCAATTTGTACTGGAGTATTTTCAAAGTCTAACCCAGAATCTTCTACTGCAGTTATTGATTTTTTCTGATCTCATCCCAACAGGTCATTTTCACAGTCGACTTCCTGTACCACTCTGGGGCACCCTTCACTCAGCCACAAGACTAAGGATTAGGGTTTTCAGTGTTGGGGAAATAAAGAGATTACTTCTCCCTCACTCCCTTCCAACTCCTAAAACAGATTTTCCTCTCACCACCCCATTTCATATTTTAAATACAGATACATTATGACCTTCTTTCAAAGAGGAGGGCCCAGAGCACCTGTAACTACTGGTATCAGTCACATGTGTCAGTCTGCTGAGAGAGACCAGTGAGGGTGACATCTTCAGAGCAAAACCTGCTGTGCACATGACCGCTTCTAAATACGGAGGCTGGGAGATCACAGGTGACAAATGTGGCCTGAGGCCTGGGCACTATCTCACTGTTTGGCTCGTTGTGCTTCCCTTTCAGTCCCAGGATTCACAACGCTCTGTCCTGTCCAATTTGGCTCTCAGTCTGATGGATGTCACAAGGCTGTAAACTATCTGAGGTTTTAACTACTTGTGTGTTTTCTCTCACTATGTATTTGTTATATTCTATGTCACCCATTAACGGATCTACCTTTTGTTCTTATTAAGTCCCCGAGGCTTGAAAAATGAATATTCAGATTGCTAATATGTGGAACTGAGCTGAAAATTTGTCCTGGCCCACATATTAGAGGAAAAAAAAAATACATGTTCCCAAGGAAACTGATAAACAGAAAGAGGATCAGATTTGGGATTAGAGGGTCAAGGTATGAATCCAGACTATGCCACTAGCCAACTGCCGTGATCTGCCTTTGCCTCCCTACCTCAGTTTCCCTTTAGGCATAATAAAGTATTGGACTAAGTAGTCCCTGAGTTCAGTTCCAGGCCCAGATTCTGTGGATGGATGTGGGCTCTGAATTTTCGGAGGGGATATGAAAGAATCTGTGTTAGGGCTGTTGGCAGCATGCAGTTGTCCCAAGTGTGTAGTAGGTCACTGAAACTGAATGTAGCCAAGGAGGTCACAAGCCTACTTCCTGGTAGAGCTTATATTTTTCCCTCAGAAAAAAACTGGGGATTGTGTAAATTCAGGAGATATAGAAAGTATGAAATGGAAAGGGAGAGGGCAATCTGAGTAAGTCAGTGCCTGCAAAGAAGGAAGAGTGGGGAAGGTGAAGTGAAGACACTACTCATGCTGAGGAAGAAAGAAGCACTGGACAGACAGCTACTGAAAACACCAGCACTCTTCCAGGGTCAAGAGGGAGCACGGCTCCCCTGGTAACTCCAAAAGACTGAATACATACAGGGAAGAGAAATGATTGAAGAGGTTCTCATTCAACACAGGGATAACTAGACAAAACTGTCATTCCAAGCTGAACAAAGATAGTATGGGTTGCCTCAACCACCAGCCTTCTCTCTCCTCTCTCTCTCTCTCTCTCACCTCCTCTCTCTCTTTCTTTCTCTCTCTCTCTCTCTCCATACACGTGCATGCGCATGCGCACAGACACAAATGAGCATCCGAGGAATTTTGGTGTAACATGAGAGGACCAGCTTAAAAATTAAAGACCTGGATTAGAATCCAAGCTTTTCCAGAAACGGGTTGCAGTGACTGAGTGAGATGACCAAATGGTGAGGATATTGAATAGTTCATTGCCAAAAACCCCCGATATCAAAGATCTTTAAGGCATTTTCCAATCCTAGATTTACAGAATTTTTTTAGTTTAACTTCCCCTTACTTGGAATTGAAAATAAAATACAGGAAAATTATATGAACCTGCTTGGTTTAACGTAAGTAACAGTCTTGCAATAAGGGATTAAGTGCATATTTGTTTTAAAAAAAAATTGTAAATTCTAGTAGCTGCCTTTTGCATAGCTTCCTCTAACCACCAAGCACCTTATGGTGTGATTTCATTTGTGGTCTTCTGAAATGGTTTCATTCTTCCCTCATGATGTCCTTAAGAGTAAGTGCTAGATAGACTTGAAGTGTAACAAGCACTAACGGGTCCAGAATGATGGATAAAACCCAGTTGAGACAGGCCTGGATTTTGTGTACCCACCCCCAGGTGACCCCATAGTAACTGTCATCCCTTCTTTTACAACTTTCACACTTACAGATCTATTGATTCTGCTATCAGTTCAAAACACTTTGAGGTCAGGAATATTTCCTAACCGTTCTTCCACTGTACCCTCACATTTAGGAATGACTATTTAGAAAGTAGTAGGTGCTCAAACCATTTCCTACATAAATAAGTGAATCCATATGTCCATATTGACATGAGGTAGTGTTATTCCACAAGATTCTGTTAGTCCACCCTTCTTGCTCCCCTCCTTTTATTGACAGAGAAGTATCAAGGTAAAATAAAATTGTTAATAACAGGTAAGGGCCTTTCCCAGAGTCACTCTCAAAAATAGATATCATGATTTTAATAAGCTACAATAAACTTACATAACTAAATAAGTATACATCTACAGAATTTAGACCACTTTTGAAATTTGTCTCCAACTCTGAGGATACACTAAGAAGGGACATTAAAAATATGACTCTATCACAGGTGACTTCCCATCATCCATTTAACTCTTTCCCCAGGGACATCAGCTTTGTGGTGGGGTAGGGCATAGTGAATTGACCCCTTCCCAACCCAGGGAATAGGAGGAATGCCAAGATTAATCTCAGTCAACTACTGAAATTGCATTCCCCTTCAACACTTTCAAGAAGTGTGACCCCCGTTTACAGCCAATCAGCCCCCTCTCCTGCCAGGTGACATGCTCTTCAGTCCTGTGACGTCCTGAGGTGCCCCAAGAGGAAATTAACACTGCTGCCGCTACCTTGACTCCTTAAGCAGACAAGTTTTAGGATGGAGTTCACATTCCAGAGACAGAACGGGGAGAAATGTGGTCCTTGACAGCATCGCTAGACTGTGGCAAAAACACCCATTCAGTTCACCTTTCTCAGTTAACTGAACATATCATCCCCCTTTATTGCCTGGACCTGTTTGGATTAGGCTTCCTGTTCCTTAGAGCATAAAGGAGCAAGTCCAGCAAGACACTTGGCACATATCCAAGGAGAGATGAGTCAGAGCCACAGCACCCTGAAGACAGACAAATGAAGTCACTGCCTCAGACAAATCCAGCTCGTGCCAGAAAGGAAGGAGCTTGGCAAAGAACCTGAAGATCAGTGCTTTGGGCCCCCTCTCTCTCCTTCCCAGGCTTTAGGAATGCAAACCTGGCAAAGGAAAACTATTATAAAGTCAACCTTGTTTAGTCTCTCCTTGTCTAGACCTTGAAAATGTCTGAAAAGATCAACAAATAATCCTTGACAGACTCAGATTTGACATCTGATATTAAGAAAACATGTACTTCATGTTTCTAGTAAATAAAATTGCTAGGGAAAAGAGGGGATATTTGTTTTGTATTCTGAGAATGTTTAACTAAATAAATATTTCTTCAAGCAACTTCAAGCTGCTTTATAAAGTAAAAACTGTCTGACAACAGAGAAAACCACCAATAAAATACAAACCAAAGAACCAAAGAATATGAAAGCAGGAGGAGCGAATTCAAAAACATATCCCACAAATCAAAGAAAAGACAGAAGGAAGTGAAGAATTGGAAAATGAAGGTAGAGGAACAAGAAGAAAAAACAATAAAAAATAAAAAAAGAAGAAAAATCTGAATTCAAAGAAAGACTTGTTTGTGTTTCAGTTTGGAAGGATTTCATGAGAAATCAAATTAATTGAGTTTTGCATATACACAATCTGGTAATTTCTTTTTACTATAAGGGAAAGAAGAAAAAATTACCTATATGTACCCAGGCAAGAGTGGGATAAAAGGCTTACCTACAAAGAAACAAAAATTAGGTTAGCTCCGGATCATTTCTCATTAATATTCAGTGCCAGAAGGTAAAGATGCAACACTTGCAGAGTTTAAAGAGAAAAATACTCAAGGCTAAAAACTATCAAATTATTTTCACTTGCAAAGAGAGAAAAAAAGATGTTCTTAGCAAGAGTTCAGATAATAAATAAATCTGCACTTCTCAGAAACCTTATTAAAATTGTGCCCTGAAAGATAAATAAAAACACCAGGATGAGAATGTGTTTAGTCTTTCAGTATTTAATGCAAATTTTGCTGCTAGCATCTAACAGAAACCATGTTTAGGTAATATTCTTACTATTTTGCATAGCATTTTAGTCACTAATATGTAGCCTCATGAGACAGGGAGTTTTGCCCATTTTGTTCACTCTATGTACAATCACTAAAAAAGTATTTATCCACTAGCTGGTGCTCAGAAAATATATTAGAGGAATGAATAAATTAACCAGAAATGGATGCTGATCAAGTACAATGTCTTTTCCCCACATTAATTTTCTTTTTCAATAATAAATGTGCTGATTCACATTCATGGACTTGCTAAAAATGAACCATCCTTGCATGCCTGAAATCAACTCTTATTCAGCATGTATAGTCCTTGAATACACAGCTGCATTGGATTTGGTAACTTTTTGTAACTATGGATACATTAGCTGTTTTGTTTTGTATTGTTTTGTTCATTGTTACTTGCATGATTGTCTTATTTTGTTTCGCTTACCCAGAATCTATTCACCCTTCTCTTAGTAAGAGAGTCAGTTTTCCTTCAGAGAATTTCTGCTTGCTCACTCTGATTCCCTGAGGTTCAAGTCAGGCTAGTGCTACCCCTGCTCTAGTAATGGATACACAACCCACTCCTGGCTTGCTAAGAGCTTTCATCACAAATTGGTGCTAAGTTTTATCAAATTTTCTTCACCTTGTCATATGATTATATTTTTCTCTTACATTCATGTGGCAAATTAAATGACAGGGTTTTGTTGTTGTTAAATGAAACTTAGATTTTTGAAATCAAGTTAACTTGAATACCTATGTTACCTTTTGAAAATATTGATATAGTCCATTTGTTTCTATTTTGTTTATATCTGTAAGTGAAATTTGCCTATATTCTTTTTTATGTCATCCTAGTCAAATTGTGATATCCAGACTATGTTGTCCTTAGAACAAGTTGGAAGGTGCTTCCTCTTCCTTTTATCTGGGATAGTTTGTGTAAGGTGGGCATAATTTCTTCCCTAAATGCTTAGTTGAATTACTCATTGAAACTGTTTTAAACATGAGTATTTTCTTTTGTATTTTCCACTTAAATAATTTCTTATTATTTATATTTTTCTTCTTCTTAGTTTACATGATTTGTCTTTTTTATTTCCATTATTTCTCTCATGATTTTTTAAATTCATCTATGAGTAACTATTGTGTTTACTTAGTTTTAAAATTAAAAAAAAACATGTAAACTTATCCAAGTGAAAACCATTTTAAAACAAAATACTAGCTATGCTTGTATGTCCTCAAGAAGAGACTCTTAGAATGCTTTCTCTTACTATAGTCCTCTTCCTTCTTTAAAATGATTAAAAAATTTTTATTCTGGATTGTTAAAATATTTATTCCAGCATTCCTCTTCTATTTTAAGAAATGTGATTTACATTTAAAAATGTGATTAACTGGGTATATTGAAAACCAGTATTTTTCTTATAAATTTCTTTTTTTCCAATTTGTTTCCTTCCTCCTGATTAAATTTTAATGTAGAAGGGATATTTCTTCAAGTCCTTTGTAAAAAGTTCCTTGATGCAAACTTTTTGGATTTTCAGTACTTTGTTGGATAACCAAAGAAATTGCAGTCCTTTTCTACTAATAATCTTAAATGTTCCCCAATATCTTCTATTTTCTAGGGTTGCAGATAAGGGCTCTGATGCACAAATTCTTTTTTAAAACTTGTAATGTATTTTTATGCTAAAAATTAAATCTTCACTATAAAATGTTTGTTTATATTCTTCTTATTACTCGTGTATAATTCTGTAACATAATTTTAAAATGTTGGTCTTTATTCAATTCTAAGAAATCTTATTGTTTATTATGTTTCTCTTTTCTTTCCTCTTGCTCCTCTGGAAATGTTTGTCTTTGTCAATTATACACCCTGAATCTATCCTCCTTTTCTTTTATTTTCCTAATAATTTTCATTGATTTGTCTCATTTGCTCTATATTATGAAATATATGTATTTAAATCAGACTTTTTAGATGAATGATTTTGATTTCAGAACCTCCATATAGTTTTTAACTCCTGTAATTTCAGAAATTGTTTTTACATTATTTTCCTAATTTTGAGTTTTTTTCTTATTACCAATTTTATCTTTTCTAATATCTTATTGGATCTCATGAGAATCTGTGGCACAGTTCTCTTTCTTCTCTTTCCTCATTCTATTTAAATAGGTTCCATTTTATTTTGTTTTATTAATTTTATATCTCTCCCTCCAGGTTTCTCATTCTTTCAAATTTCCAGTATTTACTATTTCTTCTCCTCCTCCTCCTCACTCTTCTCCTTATTCCTATCACAGTCATCATCATTGTGCTATATTGTATCATCATTATTTTATAT
This sequence comes from Scalopus aquaticus, assembly GCA_004024925.1. Classification (NCBI taxonomy): domain Eukaryota; kingdom Metazoa; phylum Chordata; class Mammalia; order Eulipotyphla; family Talpidae; genus Scalopus; species Scalopus aquaticus. The sequence continues at coordinate 35,411 of PVIJ01007274.1, read as the reverse complement.
CATCATGCATATTTTCACTCTAATGAACACTATCCTAGACTTGCCATCACATTCACCCAGTGGAAGTTCCCTCACCACTCTTAAGGCCAGTTTGTTGGGGACTTCGAGTCACAGTTCCCTTTCTGGCTAGATCAGCGGCAGCAGGTAGATGGGCTAGGAGTCCTGAATTGAGAAAGGGAGAAGATCACTGGGTTTGTGAACTACTCCAGGCACATGAGAGGGAAAGGGAGATACTGGAAAAGAGCAGTGGTGGTAATACAATGGGGACAACACCTGAGAGGAGAAATCAAACATTGTACAAAAATGAACAACGATGTAAAAATATATAAATAAATAAAAAGTCAAACAATAAAATATATTCCATAAAAAAAAGGCACAGTGCCCTTCATAAAACTGGTCCACCCAGGATAGCTGGTACCAGCACGTAATCACTAGCAGCTTGTTCACGCCAGCTTTTGTTCCTTGGCCTGAGCTGCACGCCATCACTCCGCTCAAGCAGCTCCCAGGCAGCTGTCTGAGCCATCTCTATAGAAACCAATGCTGCAGTCAGGCAGGTGAGCCGCTTCCGGGCTTCCTTTCTTCCCTGGACATTAATCATGTGATTATGTCCTCTCAGAGGAGTGCTAAGGTAAGGAGTGTGTTTAAAACAGAGTGTTTCAATTTCTCTATATATCTTTAGAAAATATACTTTATTATTTAAAAACCAAAGGTAGAAATTATTTTTAAAGAGGGTCCTCATGACCTGGTAGAAATCAAGGTGCTGCACTAGATTGGTGACCTGCAGCCAGCCAGGCCCACGCTCCCCTCGGTGAGGTAAGAGAGATGAAATGGGCCTGGGTGTCTTCCCAACAAACCCATAAAAACCAAACATTACAAATGTGGGTATACTTTCTTGTAAGTAAATTGCCGTGAGAATACAAGCTGATATTGCTGTTAATATCAATGAGTTAGAGTTATAATAAAACAGACATAGGCTGCCTCATACAGTAATAAGCTCCCTGTGACTGGAAGCACTCACGAGGAGGTCGCTCAGCCCTCTCGCAGAGATGTTTGGGGAGATGGATGCATCGGACATTAGAATTGTTACTCTCCAAGTCCCTTTTCAATTTTCTAAAAGTCTGTGATTCATCCAGCACTTGGAAGTGTCATAGGCCTGGGAACCAAAATTTCCCTGAAGTTAAACTCAATTCCATAAATTTGAAATCAAGTAGGAACAAATTTATACTCTAATTTGGGAAAAAGGATGGCCTTGATGTGTAGCTAATACACAGACTTCTCATTCACTGATGACAGAAACAAAATTACAGTGGGAATTCTCCGGTGAAATAACTAGCGGCAGCCCATTGTGATCACCCTGGCAGGCTGAGGGAGAGATGGAGCCCAGACTTCATTAGCAAAATTTGACATTTTCTCTCTCCAGCCCTAGGCCTTAAGTCCACCTGGTCCTCTGCCTCTTAGGCTCAGAACTCCAAGTCTCCAGTGTGTGCCTAGATGGGGTGTATGTGGTCAAGTTCACAGCCTTCAACTGATCAAGAAAAACTGTCCACTCATCTTCAAATAAGCCTCAGTGAGACTCACATCACTGTCAATATATTCTGAGAAGCCAAATAACCTTGTCTGACTTCCACTGGAAACTGACAGCAGAGCCCCCAAAATGCATGAAAACAAAAGATCAGAATGAAAATGGAAAGGGAAAATTAATTTGGCTGTTGTGGCTTTGCTTGATTGACTTGATTCATTAATTCGACCTACATTCATTAAAAACCCTTTAAGTGTTGTGGCACTTGACTCAGCACTATGGAGGAGACACAGACTATGGTGGTATGACATCTACTGTCCCTAAGAATTTATGGTAATAGGGACCAACAATCTATGAAAGTATGGGAATGTTCTTTCTTACAAAGAGAATCAGGGAACTTTGGTGGCCAATCAGTATTTGAACTCAACCTTGAGGAAGGGGAGGAATCAGATGTGCCAAGATGCTGGGTGCCCAACACCAGCTCTCGGGTGCTGAAAGGAATGAGAGTAGTGAAAGGTTTGGTATCTTTCCATTGTGTGGCCTACACTGGAAGCATAAGGTGAGCAACCTTATAATGTGTTGTACCTTAATTCTCTCTTAAATCAGCATATGATGGACAATCCCACAGCTCCAAAATTTCCCTTTAATCTCTCTCAGTAAGATCCCACAGGGGAGGCTGAGTCCAATACCACTGCAGTGGCTGCAACTGACCTCTCATCTTGGTGAGGCCACAGGTGAAACGACTGGGTTGTGCTTAACAGTTATATAATTCAAGATGCTTTCCAACTCTGGGTGGCTGACAGGGAGTGAGATCTGGTGAAGAAAAGGTAGGTTCTTGCCTCCTGCTGCACACTCGGCTCGGCGGGGGACTCTGTTTATCCCGGTCAGGGCATCCCCACGTCTCCCACATTATTATCCTGCTCTCTTCCCTCAAGCACTATAGTTGAGTGAGTGTACGATGTGACTCCTCCAGATATTGGAAGCAATTTGAGGCATTGTGGTTAAGTTCTCTGTATCAAGTAGAGTTTGTCCATGTTGGTGATGTCTGTGGAGTGTATGTGTGTGCTTGTCGGGGATTCTGGTACAAATGTCCAGAATGCTGAGATATTTTCCCAAACAGGAAAGTCTTTGTAGAAATAACAGAACTTGATGTGAATTTTCTATCAGAGATTTACGTTATCTGAGAATCAGAATGTCATTTGGGGGCCAAAGGGGCCCAGACTATGTGTCCAGTGCAGGAGTTGTACCTGATTCTGCCTGAATCCTCCAGCTGGCACATACACCATGCCCTGGGGGAGCTCGTGCTCAAGCAACCACAATTTTCAAATAATCTTTGTATCAAAATGAACTTAGAGCTTCTAGTCCTATCTCTCAAAGTCACATAGACTCTCCTTTTTCTTAAGATAGTTCTTAAGAGTGCTTGCTCAAGTCAATTTTCCTGCCCCACCTGTTTTCCTGGTCATGGAAAACATGGATGGATGGCATGCATGTGCACATGTATGTAACATGTGTTGGACGTGTATGGGAGGGAGGAGAGATGAGAATTTCAGAGAGTCCTGAATTGCTGGAATGTAGAAATCATGTTGAAGTGGGAGTTAAAAAATAGGCAGGCCATACTGCAAGGGCATTGTATGCCAACTAAAAAGGTTGGACTTCCGGTAGGAGAGTAACACAGTCTGATTGGGAGTTTAGAAAGATCATTCTGCCCATATTGTAAAGTATGTATTTGCAGGACCAAGACTGGAAGGTTCAGTAGGAAAATCCTGCAGGAGTCCAAACGAGAAATGAGGCTTGAGCAAATAGCGGTCACAAAAATAGACAGACACAATCAAGAAATGTTGAGGAGCGAACACAAGCCTTGGTGACTGATGTAGAGCTTGAGGAGGAGAAAGGGAGTAGCAATGATACCAAGAGGTGATGGGATAGTCAAGAGATGCACATCTCCAAAAGGCTGGGCTACTTGAAATGTTCATTCCTGGGTCTCCCTGCCTCCCAAAGTACTCTTTGTAGAAAGTGACATGGTACATTCACTGAGGGTATTGGCAAGGAGGGAGGAATACCAGCACTATCTACAGGCCAGGGTAATTAGCCAGCAAGCTTGGGATCAGCTGCTGTAACCTCAGCTCATCTGCTCCTGAAAATGGCCAAGAGAGGATGGGAGGTGGCAGGGGTGAGGGGGTGAGTGAGGGCAGGACATTTTGCAAATGCTAAGGGAGCAGCTGAGCTCAGACCTTGGTGACACTTGATTTTGATGTACTTGGCACTTTGGCTCTGTTTTCTGGAGTCCTTGGGGTGCCAAATGCATTGCAACCAGCCAGCTACTTGTCCAAACATCACTTATGCCTCTAGGCCACTAATTACAGGGCTCCGCTTTAGCCTATTGCCACACTCCATTAGGGGCTTGGTGGCGATGTGCACAGGAAATGGACTGGAGGCCATTAGACCATTCAGGTTGAGAAAGGTCAGGTCTTGCCTCCTGGGAGAAAAGCCTAAATTCTAGTTTTATAATCTGGTACTTAAAGGAAGAGATAGATTTTAGAAAAGAGGAAAGGGGAATAAATTGTTTCACTTCACACTGCCTCTGTTTGCTTATCTGTTACCTGGGGCATGAATAATACCTGATTGTGAGTATCAGATAATATCAGAGGCATAGAAGCAGGTATTCAAGGAGCTGTTGCCACTGTCAATGTTAATTGCTCACCTGAATATTTAGGTACATTGAACTGGGAATAAAGAAACCAAGGGTTAGTTCCACCTCTGCCTGGTATGAACAGGCTGACCTTTTATTGCAGCTTTGCTTCTGAGTCTCTGAGCCCTGGTTGGTGATGAAGATGTGGTTTTACCTTCTTCTCAAGAGGAACTGGATGACAGGGGTCTGTCCAGCCCTAGTTGTCAGGGCATTGTCTTGCTTTTCTCAGAGTCTGGGGTCCTGTCCCTGAACTCAGTGCTCATGGGAAGTGACCTGCTATTGGCTGAGAGATTGCCCTGCTGTGGGCCACCTGCTAGGATCATCCAATATCTCCTGCTGATGGGCACCTCCCTTCATCACACCACAGAAGTCTCTGTCTGCCTTACCAAGAACCTCATTCCCATGCAAGAGGTGAGTTGGTCACTGTACTATACCTTCCTTCCCAGGACTGTAGGGCATTTATCTGCCTGCAGCCTGCCTTAGGCCTCTGCAGCTTCCTGCCTTCCCCACTCCAACTGGTAGTGTACCCAAGTTCATTTTGATCCACCAAGTGATGTCAGCCACTTCTAATACTTCCCCCAGCTGAAAATTCAGAATCAGGGCAGTTGCTTTGGACCTCAGGAAAACCACTAGACCTCTCTGGGCCTCATTTGTTCATCTGTGAAGCAAGAGTGCCAACATCTGCCTTGTAGGATATTATCTTGCTTGAACGCTGCTCCCCATCTACTAACTGAGCTAAAATCCTATCAGTCTTCAAGCCTTGGGTTTTAGACATTGCATCATAAAGGTTTCTCTTACCAACACCCCCCTCTACTGTGATGTGCTCTGATGGCAGAATCACTGCCATCCTTTGAAACTCCTTCAAGTCATGTAACTAATGGTTATCGGCTCGAAGCATCTCTCTACTACTAAATCGTGAATTCCAAGAGGATAGAAATTGCCATGTTTGCCACCATTCAGTATGGTGCACAGCAGAAATGAAATGAGTCTTCTGACCAATAGATGAGATATTTAATGTGCCTGGCTCATACCAGGTCTCAGTAAAGATTATTTCCTCCTCCCCTCCACTCCCCTTTCCCCTTCTGGAGAGCACCACGAGCCCAGGATGTGAGCACCCAGCTCAAAGGAGCACCAGGGCGGAGCTGAGCTGGTTCTTTAGACTCATGCCAGCCTTCCTTCATGTCCCTGGGCTACCTGCAACCAGGTAGAAGTCATAAAATACTAGAAATCTGGTAAAAATGATGCCCATCTCAGCAGTTATCCACCCTGAAATTCTCAGCATAAGTTTCCCATCTGAGGATCTTTTCAAATACTGGTGCCGACATTCAACTCATATTTCAGTTCATCTACGGTGTGGCCTGGGCTTTTATATTGTTCCCTAAGCCTCCCCTCCCACCCTCAAGGACATCCCAATATGCAGCCAGGAATGAGAATGATCTGACCCAATCTCTATTTTTCAGATATAAAGTCTGGAACACAGGAGGAAAGAAACTAACCCAAGAGCCCACAGTAGCTGTGGGTTAACTTAAAGAGTTAACTTTCCACCCACAACTCCTCCTGCACCAAGTAACAAACTGAAATCCCCTTTATCAATTGTAGAGGCGGTTTTCCTGGCATCAGACGAGGATGGGGGCAGAGAGCTTGTTTTTCCACCCTGGAAAATCTGTTATTAAAAACCTGTTTATGCAAGAAGGATATAATTAAAAGTGAATGAGTGTAATTCCTATATCACAATGAATATTAATTGAAGGTAAACACAGCATCAATATTCATTTAGAGGAAGATGGAGGCTGCAAAGCAGACTGCTCATCTAGGGTTGTCAATCACATTAGAAAGCAATGGCATGACAGAGCCCCAATGGCAAAATGTTGCTCTATTTTCCTCAAATCCGCTTGGATTTAGAAGTTAGTCAACATGCAAATTTGCTGTCGGCTTGGACTACATGACCGGGGACATCTGCGTGAGTGGGCACAGTCTGCCTTGCTCAGGGCGCTGTCCTAAGCTGTAAAGACTCTTCTTAATGTGGGATCCACAGGGTGGAGCGGCAACTAGCTTCATCAACCCTCCTGCAGAGATAAGGCCACACACACCAGAGCAGCCCCCTTGTTCTGACTGTGCACTGGGAGAAACGTAAATGTGCAGTATTTCCCAAGGAAGAATTCTCAGAGTCACTGGAGGACTCCAGAACTGGCCAATCAGACTTAACTGGAGAGACTTTTCAAAGTGTAAATTTCCAGTCTCACTCTGGCCCTACTGCATCAGTCTTTTGGGGTTGCACAGTCTGGGAATGAGAATTTTAACAAACTCTTATGTAAATTTTGATTTTTAGCCAAACTCAAGATCTTTGTTTTGCCAGGTTGGTCAGGGTCTTAAATCATTGATTTACTCCTCTGATAAAAGTTTAGTAATCACTACCCACTGCACTAGTTATGGATAAGGACAGAATGTTTTCTTCTAGTTACTTCTGGTCTAGCATAAGAAATGCAATTGTAATACATAGAGACACTGCCATCATGGAGGGAGGAATATGATAGTTTGGGAGCACCAAGGCAGGTTAACTCAACTTTGAATAGGGAACTAGGAGCACTTTGAGGATTATAGGTTTAAACCTCTACAACTAAATAGATTCACACACATGCCCACCACCAGTGTCCAAATAATCCCCTACCATGTTCCATTGGGCACTTCCCTCACCCACTCCCTCTCCACCTCCCTCCCCATCTAGTTGTCCCAATTTTGCAGTTAGATGTCAAGAGTTTACTATTGTTTGTTTTGACTGACTCTTTGTTATGTATGTCTGTATTCTACATATAAGCCCATCAAGTATTTGTCTTTCTCCTTCTGACTTATTGTGCTTAGTTTTATCCTTTCCAATTCCATCCATGTTGTCGCAAATGCAAGAGTTCATGTATTTTTTATAGCTGATCAGTATTTCATTGTATATATATACTACATTTTTCTGATCTACTCCTCTGTCCTTGGGTACTTAGACTGTTTCCATAACTTAGCTATTGTAAATAGGGCTGCAGTAAAATTATAAGTACAAAAATCCCCTGGAACTATCATTTTTATATCCTTCAAGTAGATACTTAGGAGTGGAATACCTGGGTCATATAGTAGGTATATTTTTTAATATCTCAAGGAAACTCCATTCTGTTTTGCATAAAGGCTGGGTCATTCTTCATTTCCACCAACAGTGTATAAGTGTCTCTTCCCCCTCATCCTTGCCAATACTCATTTTTGGTCTTTTTGATGTAGGCCCTTTTCACAGGTGCTAGATAGTATCTCATTGTGAGTTTGATTTGCAATTTCCTAATGATAAGTGATGATATGTGCCTATTGGCCTTCTGTATGTCTTCTTCTGAGAAGAGTGTATTTAGGTATTTTGTAAATTTTTTGATTGGTTTATTGTTTCCTTTTCATTGACTTGCATTATTTCATCATACATTTTTAATATTAGCCCATTGTCAAGTATGTTATGTGTAAATATTTCCTCCCATTCAGTAGGGTGACTTTTTGTTTTATTGAAAGTTTCTTTCACTGTTTAGAATATTTTTAGATTTTTAGTTTGATGTAATTCCATTTATTTATATTTGCTTTTGCTTTTCTTGCCATTGAAAATAAATTTGAAGATGTTTCTGAAGCCAGTGTCATGGAAAGCTTTTTCTAGTTTTTCTTCAATATATATTATACTTTGGGGTCTTATATCCATGCCCTTACCCCATTTGAGTTAAAGTTTGTGTAGGGAGTGAGATGATGGTCTAGTTTCATTTTTTTGCATGTGGTTGTCCAGTTTTCCAAACACAATTTGTTGAAAAGATGATCCTTTGTCCAATGTATACTCTTGGATCCTTTGTTGGAATTTAACTCTCCACAGATGTATGGGTTTATTTCTGTACTCTCAAATCTATTCTATCAGTCTGTGTGTCTGCTTTTGTTCCAGTACCATACTGCTTTGATTACTGTAACTTTGCAGTGTATTTAAAGTCTGACAGTGTGATACCACCAGTTGATTATAATTACCTTGTGTATTTTGATACTCCTTTGTTTAGTGTGTGTATGTACTGGTTAGCATTATATCTTCCTGTGCTTTATTTTTAATTTGTTTTTGGGTTTGTTTTTTTTTTTTTTTGTCTGCCCATTTTATTGTATTAGATAGTTTCCTCTAGAATAATTCTGTACTCTCTAGCTGTAGCAAACTGGAAGCTCCAGAGGAAACCCAAGAGAGCATTTTAGGTGGAGTTTGATATTACTACTGATACCCTATCCTGGCTGCCAGCAAATTGGAAGCCATTTATTTGCAGATTCTGTTCCCTGTGAGTACTTGTAGTTTCTGACTATATACTCTGCATGCAGGTCTAAAGGTCCCAGAGGAGGGTAGGTATGCCTCAAGCTTCTCCAAATCCCACAATCTAGAAACACATTGTCAAAAAAAATCTACGAGAGTGATGTGGCTGGCAGTGTTGCCCTTTCCCCTACAATAGGGATAGACAGGTGTCCCTGCTGGTAATTTCTTTGTGAGTACAGGACAAATGTTACTTCATTTTAACTAATTTTTAATTGATATACCATTTGTTTGCAAAACCATACATGTTTCAGATATATCACGTCATACCTCTTGACATATGTATGTACCATACTGCACCCACTACCAAAATTCTTCTACTTCTATCACTTTGACCCCCTCAACCCATTTCTCTCACTCTCCTTCCCCTCTGGTAACCACCATTTTTTTCACAGTCTATTAGTTATTTTTGTTGTGCGTTATTTATATTTCACATATGAGTGAGACTATACAATATTTGTCTTCCCACTTTCTGACTTTTCTTACTTAACATAATCACCTCAAGTTCTATCCATACAGCTGCAAAAGGTAAGATTTTCATCAGCTTTAATAGCTAAGTAGTGTTTTATTTAGTATATATACCACAACTTCTTTATCCAGCCTTCCATCAATGGACATCTAAGTTGTATACATGTCTTGACTATTGTGAATACTGTCACAAAGTATACAGGTATACATGTATCTTCTTGAATTAGTGTTTTTGCATTCTTTAGATGACACCTAAAGCTGGAATTGATGGATCATATGGTATTTCTACTTTTAATTTTAAAAAGAATTGCCCATTATATGGTTGGCATTTACTTGTGAGCAAAAATGTATCTACCAAGAGTTGAGAGGGAAAAAATATATGTATCTTGTTAGAGAAGCCATGTGTATCCTGAGTAGGAAGGGAAGGGAGAAGGAATTTTAGGCTTGGCACTGAGACCAGAGCAGTGCTCAGCAAGACTTTGAACTACCATCATGGACCTAGAAGGTCTTGATAGGCTTTTTCTACCTATGGCCCTAGGCAGCCAATTTTATGAACTCTTAATGAGTAGGCAGTGGCATATGGCTATAAGTGGGAACAGAGCAACTGGGTGGGAGCCAGCTTTGACAGCCAGGAGGGGGTGAGCTCTCTACTTACTCAAGTCTCATGTGTTCATTTTAGGAAACACATTCTCTTCTTTCTGATACTAGCCTTGTAGAATCAGTGTCCTTCAATTCTAGCAGTGCCCACAGAGTTCCTCCATACCTATTCTCAAGGCTCAGAGACAGACAAAATGAATGACCCTCCCACATTCACTATTTCATCTGGTCCCTCCTAAGTGACCTTCTTCCTTGAAGTACCCGTCCTCTATTAGCAAACTCAGCTAAACATTGGAATCACCGGGGACTTCTAAAATCTACTGGAGCCTTTGTCCCTAGAAACTCTGATTTAATTAATATGAAGTGGGGTGTAAGAGATATAAACCCAGGTGATTCAAATGGGCAGCAAAGCTTGAGGGCCGCAGTTCCTGTTCTTACTCTTAATAGTCAACCAATAGGTGTTAGAAGGGAGTTAAGGAATTATTCAGTAATTGAGGTGTTAACTAAGAATGTTATTCCCATTTTGACAAAGGATTCTTACTTTTCCTTTAATACTTATCTTGATGATTATCTTTGCAAACTCTAAAAGCAATTCACACTTATTGTTGCAGTTCAAACAACACAATAACTGTATTTTTCTATAATCTAAAATTACTTGCCTATATTCCCCCTCATTTATAACAGTAAAAAAAAATAACCTCTTCCACTACATCCTACGTAGGGATCATTTTGGATTTTGGTCTAGCATAATATTGATTTTTTTAAATCGTTAACAATAATTAAGATTTAATTAAAAATTTCTTAGTTCCTTTACTCCAGAATGTTTATCTCCCAAATGACTTTCTCTTATATTCCTTTTTAATATGCAAGACTCAGAAATTCTTACAGTGAAATCTGTTTTACAAACTTTTTATGCCTAAAATGCTTTTATTTTGAATTCAAAATTTTAATGATCATTGGGTCATTATAGAATTCTAAACTCAAAATCATTTTCTTTCCTATAATTGAAGATATTGTTCCAGTGTCTATTGTAGCCATTACTGCCAATCAGTCAGAAGCTAGTTGTTGTTTTTTAAATCTGGTTCTTTCTTATTTGTAGATAATATTTTTTTTTCTCTGAAAGCTTTTAGATTACTTTCATTTCCCAATATTTCACTAGAATGTGTTTGGGTAAGATTTATTTTATTTATTCTGCTCAGAAAGCTGGTCTGCCCTTTTGATCTAAAAAACATATCATTTGCCAGCACTGGATTATTTGCTGTTTTTTATATATTTGATATTCTTTCATTCAATTTATCTGTTCTCTTCATTTTTAGCTTTTAATGTAAACTTCGACTCTGTCCTCCAACTACCTTAACTTTTTCTATATATTTCATCTTTTGGTCTTTCTGACACAAATGGTAGTGGGATTGCACAACTCAGTCTTATCACATTCCTTTTCTCTTCAATTATGTTTGGTCTGTTGGTCAGCTCATTTATTTGACTTTTTCTTTTCAACAAGCATTTTTTTTTCATTTCTAAGATCACTAACTGGTATTTTTTCTTAACATCTTGCTTTTGTTTAGTAAATGTAAGTATTAATTTACTTTCCCATTTTTATTCATTCCATTTTCTCTTACCTAGGATGCTAATTTTTCTGGTCGTGGAATTTTTTTCCTTTCTTTCACAATGTTTCTTTTCCTTAAATCTTTAGCAATCCTTGTTAACACGATCAATTTATGAGTGATTGCTTTTAAGCCCACTTGTAAGTACTTTACCAAAATCTGACTCTAGTCCTGTGGTGGAAGACCAGGATGTGTTCTAGGACATGGACTGTACGTACAATCAGAATTCTGAATGTGGAGACTCCCTGTTATTCCTGTATGTCACGGGTGCTGCTTTGCCTCTGTAATCCCAGAATTCAGAGAACCCTTCCTATTCTAAGTCAACTTGCCCATTCAGCCTGCTGCTTAACTCAGTGAAGGGGAAGGGGAAGACTTTAGCTTACGTGGCTCTAAATCTTGAAAATATCAAAATCTTGGAAAATATATTGCTGATGTTCACAGGAAAGTCACCTCTCTGAATTTATTAGCATGGGGATTAGAGCCAGATGAGGGATATATAGACTCAGTCAGGCCTCAACTAAAGGCAAAAAGACATTAAACACTATGTTGCCTCTCTTTATTCTAAAGGTATCTTTATATTTGCATCTACCTATATCTATATCTATGTGGTCTATATGTATAATCCATATATGTATATATAAATATCTAGATATCTGTAGTTATATATTATATAGGGAGCTCTATATAGATCTATAGATGTGTATATATAAATAAATTTCTGTCTATACAAAGTGTGTGTGTGTGTATATATATAGCATATATATTATTTAAATACACCTAAAATATGCATATAAAATATTTTCCTCAAGACATGGCACTCAATAAAGAGCTATTATGAAAAAACATTGTTAACAGGGCCTCCCTGGTGGTGCAACAAGTTAAGACTCAGCCCATGAAGCTAGCCAGAGCCACTGCAGCACAAGTTTGATCCCAGACCAGGGAGCTTCCCACATGGCGCAGCAGACCTCTCCTGCCTCGCCTGCTGCTCCCCTCAATAGAGTACTTCAGTTGATTTCCCTGTTCTGCTCCCCACTCGTCTCCAGTGAATCCTCTCACCACCCCACACCTCTGGCCTGCACCCCAGTGCTTGTATGCATAAATAAATAAATCTTAAAAAAAATTGTTAACAGAATACACTATTGTCACCAAGTCATACACTCTTTGCTTATCTTCTCTCTACTTTTGTTTTCTTTAAAATCAGATTTTGAGTTGGAATGCATTTTGAGAGGCCATTAACTTCAGTCTCTTCATTTTCACAGCTTTAAGGTTAATTAATTCATTAACATTTTGAGATTAATTAAAAAATTCTCATTTAGAAACTGGGGAAAGTATAAAAAAAGTAAAATAATATTTAAAAATTCATCCATAATCCCATCACAATTAACAATATTGGCTCCAGAATTTCTGAAGTGTGTCTCAGGGAGGAGGAATTGGACCCCACAGTCTACGAGAGGGCATTGTCTGAGTCCCCTCAAAACTAGCCCTTGGTACTGTTCTCTGAAACAGGAAAGCATTGCTTTTTTTTTTTTTAATTGGTTAGAGGAATACGATCTGGCTGCACATCCAGGTTCTGCTAGTGTCTCATACAAGAAGCCCGACGAGACTCCAGTTCTGTCTGCCCCTGCACCCTCTCCAGCTCATAATCACATTGGTCACAGCTCTCTCTGTCTGTAGAATTCCATGGTCTCTCAGAGCTGAGGAAATCATTCTGCATTTTGCTTGTCTTAAAGTGTTAGTGTGCTACATGTTTGTCATTACAAGTGTAGAGACCAGTCTGAGGGAGGGAAAGGAAGAGAGCTATGGGGCTGTGCAGCCATTCCCCTGCACTGCCTAGAAAATGTCTCTGAGAAGCCCAAATCTCACCTACAGCTTGAAGTCCTCCTTCCTCTGCCCAGGCTAAGGAGCGCCTCTGTGCTCCTTAGCACCTAGTGTCTATGTCCTACAGCATTTATAGGTCATTTGTTTGTCTACATATCTGTCTTACTTTATGGATTATGAAATTCCTACGGGTTCAAACACCAGCACAAATCCAGGAACACAGCAGGGCTTAATAAATTTGAGACATGAATGACTGAATATTTGAATGAATAAACTTTGCTGAGAAGTTCTACCAAGTATTTCAGAATAAACTTTGCTGAGAAGTTCTACCAAGTATTTCAGAAGCATTTTTTTGTTGATACAGAAAGACCGCTCCAAGAGTAAGATGGCGCTGGTTATACAACTGGTGATGTGAATCCGGAGTTTTTCATAACTAAGTCATTTAACCAACCTCTCTTTTGTTAGCACAGGCATTATTCAGTCCCTGACTTACCACAGAGTCAAAGGTGGAAGGAATGTGTATGGATTTACTGTAACATCAAAATTACTGCCTGCCTTTATTCTATAGAATCCCTCAAAAGTGTTAATCCTCAACTTCTCCAGTTTCAGGGATATACCTGCTTTCCAATTCACCCTATTTCAAATGTAAGACAATTCTGTTTTTATTTTGTTTTATCTTTTGTATTCAAATGTTTTAAAATTTTTCTTACTGAAGTAACATTGAGTATAGCATTATATAAGTTTTAGGTGTGACTCATTAAAAATCAACTTATGTGTATATTATATATTCAGTTTACCAATAAAAGTGCAAGTCTATCCTTTCCCATACATTTAACTACTTTTATGCAACTTACCCACATCTTTTCCCTTCCCTTTGGCAGCCACTAATTTGATCTTACAACGTAAAGTTTTTTGTTTGTGTGTTTTATTGAGCTTATTTGTCTATTTTGTTTCTTTATGTACACATATGAGTGAAATTATGCAGACTTTATCTTTCTCGGTTGACTTATTTTTAAGTCTTTCTCTGTCTGACTTATCATTAAGTGTAACACTCTCAAGGTTCACCCATACTGTTGAAAATGGTGGGATTTTCTCTTTTTTAAATAACTGAGTAGTATTCCATTGGAAAGACACTATTTTAAAAGAAAGTATCTTATGGAATGGAAAGAAAATTGGATTTAACGTTAAAGATTTAGATTTAAAATTCAGATCTATTTAGCCACTGTTGGGTTCATTTCTTCACTATTCTAAGCCCAATTTTTTTTATCTTGAAAATAAAAATAATCATAATAATGGCCATAACAGAGTGGTTGTGGACACAAAAGTTGAAAATGAATATAAAATTATTTTGTGAGCAATGAAACATTATATATAGTATTTAAGGGAAGAGAAGGGAGTTTGGGAAACATGATCTATGCCGAATGAAAGACAACATCTGGCATAACAGAAAAGATCCCTGTCCAAGAGGGGCAGATCACCGGAGTGTCACATTGCCAGACAGGGGTGTCTTGCTGTGGTCACAGACTGAGGGGAAAGGAGTCTCCTGGCTGTAATGTGACCTCTGTCCTCCCCCTATCTGTGTTTCTAAGAATAGGGGCTCTGTGCTGTGTGGCCCGAACTGATTCTGCCCTGCCTGAACCTCAAAAAGAGCTTCATTTCTCAATCCATCACATTTCTCATGTGTAAAATTGGCCTCTGGGCACGAGATTCAGCCACTTCTGCCTTTCTGTTTTCTGTAGCACCAATGGCATATGATGTCTCAGATTATTGCTGCCTGCTGAAGGCCCTTGCTCCCCTGTAGCTCCACACTCTTAGCTCCATCTTTCCTCTCTATTTATTTTCATTATTCTTGGGTAGTTCCTTATCTTTTCCTAGAATCAGGATGTAGCCCTGTCCTTGGTCCTCCTATCTCTACACATTCCCCTAATAAGCTTGTCCATCTACATGCCAAAGATCCCTAAATTCAGCTGAGCTTCTCCCCAGAACCCCAGACTCTCATATGCAACTGCCAATTCTATTAGAAACGACAAACTTAACAAGGGCCAAAAGGAACTCCAGATCTTCCAAAAGCCTGTTCACCCATATTCTCCATCAGCAAAAGGCAACTCCATTTTTCCAGATAATCAAGTCAAAATCTGGTATTCATTTTTAACTCCTTGCTATCTCTACTGCCACAGGTCACAGAAGTCTTACAGGCAGTACATAGTGTGTGTATACTTTAAATGTTTCTCATCCCTCCCTCTGTTGAGCTATCACAATATCTCAGCAGGATTATTGCAAAGGCTTCTAATTGGTCCCCTACTTCCTGCCTTGCTCCTCAAACTCATTCTCAACACAGTAGTCAGTGACATCCTATAAGCATAAGTCACACTAAGTCAATTTCCTCTCAAGTTTTCCAATGGCTGCCTGCTTGATAATAAAAAAATAATAATAATAAGCTTTTAAAGTGGTCCGTAGGTCCTCCATGGCCTCTGCCTATCTTGACATCTCCTGGCCTCATTCTCTCTATCTACCCTCCACCATCCACTCCAACCATAGGGCTCCTTGCTGGTCCCAGAGCATCCGGACTGCCCTCACCTCTCTGTCTTTGCACAGACTAGTCCCGCTGCCTGGCAGTAACCACAAGGATAACTTTTTACCACCTCCATCTCAGCTCAGATGGCACTTCCTCAGTGCAGTCTATCTGGACCAATTCTGTGACATTATGGCCCCTGCTTTCAAAAATTCCCTTTCCCTTCCACTGTCACATCACCTCCAAAATACAATATAATTGACTTACTCATTGTAGTGAGCATGTATTTTCTGATTCTCCGTATCAGAGTGTAAACTCTAAAGTGCAGGGTTTCATTTTTCTGTTTTGCTTACTTACGTGTGTAATAAGTACCCAGTAAACATTTGTTGAGTGAGTGAATACGTGAGTGTATGAATGAATGAGTGAATGAATAATATAAAATGTTTAGAATAATATCTGGCACAATATAATTATTAGCCTTCATCAAAATTACTTCCCATTACTTAGATCAGATTTTATAGCATGAGAATCTATGAGCCTGACTGACACAGTGCTCCTTAAAAGAAAGACCTTGGGCGAGGCGGAAACATGCAGGTTAATGAAACTTATCCAAGGCTCATTTATTTCCACTTGACTTTGCATAGGCTCTTTCAGTTTTCAACTGCTCTCTTGTGCCAGCCATGGATGGATCCCCTGGTCCTATCCTGGCAGGGCACCATGAAAATCACTGCTCTGTGCTTCTTGGGAGACCCTCAGGCCAAATTTAGCCAGCAGCAAATAAAAATTAATAACCTCAAAGAAATCTGCATCTTTTTCTGCTATTAGTTCACTGCCAGGATTTTCTTTACAGAAATTAAGAAAATTAGATCCAAACCCAAAAGCTGGTCAAAGTAAATGCTATTGAACAAGGATGGGTGGACCCCACACTGTCCATTATTGCAATGATCAGTAAGGAATACTAGTTTATTTGTTTTTTTTTAATGGAAAGGTTGCAAGGGGATTGACTTAATGTGACTTATGTTTTGAGGACCACCTTAGCTGTTATTTTGAAACTAGAGTTTAGGGGGAAGAGGAGAAGTAGGGAGACAAGGTAAGAATAAATTGCAGTAATGCTGATACGAGACACTGACCAGTGAAGTGGAGCGAAACGGGCCAGAAATGGTGGGAGTCTAGATCTCTCGAGAAAGTGGAGTTAAGAATATTTCCTGACTGTCACATGAGACCAAAAGAGGCTTCAAAATGACAGTCGTTTCAGGACAGGGCACTGAGAGCCTTCAAAATACCTCACACCACCCACCGGAGCAGCTTGATATTCAGAAAATTGTGGGGGGGTCGGTGGAGGGAGTGGGTTGATTAAATTATTTGTTTTGTACATGAACACTGCACATATATGTTCTTTAAAGTTGAAACAAATATTCTTCAAATTTCTCAGAAATAAGAGAAGGGTTCATCCTCAGAATCCCTAATCATTACTTCCTCCTTTCCCTGCTGGTTTATGCTGTGCAGGAAAATTAGTTTCCTGAATAATTTTACACAGAACAAAAATAACTCAAATCTAATGCATTGTTCAGCAAAATGCAATTTTAGTCACGCCCACACACCCTCACCCCTGAGTGAACTCCGACCCTCAATATAGAGGTCTCATCTAACAGCTTCAGAGTGGATTTAAAGCCCACCCATTAAGGTGGGTATCCAAAGTCCTGACAGGGATTCTAGGGAGAGGAGGGGTACTGTTTTTCAGATTTCTACACCATAGAGGTGTGTCAGTGCTCACTTTCTAGCCCAGAGACCTCTGGGTTCTTGGACTTCCGCTGTGACTTGGCATTAGCCTGCCTTATCCAGAGGTGTTGCCCAGCCTGGAAGGAAGGCCGGGTTAGAGAAGAAGGGTTAATAGTGGGAAAGGGCATCCCATGTCTCCCAACTCCCCACTACTAATATTATATTACTTTATGTATGCAAAACACGGGTGTAGGAATTTCTGTCCCATGAAACTGTAAGGTCAGAGGAAAGCTTGCAGTGGTTGCTTTTAGAAATCAGTTTGCCTGGGAGGTGGAGAGCCCTGTGGAGAAGGGCACATTCAATATAAAAGCATGGCTATGGCCAGTACCCAGGACATCCAGAAGAAGTTGAGTTATGGCCAGGAGAACACCAAGGGCTCTCTCTACCTGTGACCCCTGAGCCCATGGCCACGGGTATTAAGGACAGCACTCAGGCAAGGCCCAAAAGGCCTGTTACAGTGAGCTTTCCAGTGCTTTGCCACTTTCTAAATTAAAGTGCCAACTAGGTTGTTCTTTAATAATGTCACCTTCACTCCCCCTCTCATTTGCCTCCTTCCAGGAGCAAAAGAAATCGGATTAAGCTGGGAATTCAATAGGGGAATGTTTGTAAACCTGGGAAGGTCTAAGGGATCATAGCCAGCAAGTGGGACTCCTAGATCATGGTGTGGAATCATTAAAAAGGTAGGGACGGCTGGTCCAGCATGCGGGGCTGATATCTCAGGCCAAGAAATTCAACAGAACAACGAAAGCAGAGGAAGCCTGGATTGAGTGATGTGGGAAGAGATGGCTCTCTAAGGGTCTCCCAAGAACTGAGGAATCACACACCAGTCATCTTTGACCTTTGGGAAGAGACATTTGAAATCTTGAAAGGCTCCTCAGTGAAAGAGAGAACTGTTGTTTTGCTACTAGGAAACTTAGCACCTGCTGGATTCTTTGGAATGTGAGACGGAAATTAAGTTACCCTAATCACCTAACAAACCTCCAGTGCAGGAAAAAGCCTCAGACATGGAGTCTAGAGATGTTACCTCTGGTCTCAGGGCTGACTGGGGCTGCCACCGAGTCTTTGTGATGTGGACAAGTCAGTTTCCTTCTCTGAGCGTGTTTCCTCACCTGCTAAAGAGGATCCTTGTGGCCTCTTCAGCAATAATTCAACTCAGTCCAACAATCACTCTGATCAGAGTGGAGAATGATTTGGAAAAATATTTCCTAGAGGTCAGGAAATGAATTATTTTTTAATTACCCCAGAAATACCATTACCATAGTCTAAGGAAGACATGCAAATGGCCTGAACACAGTCGTGTCAATGAGGTACTTCTGAGTAACAAATCACCCTACAACTTCCCATCTGTTATATTTCAGAAAGCCAGAAGTCACCTAGTTGTCCGGTTGATCTGGGCTTACTCTGCCATCCCTGCTGAGTTAGCTCATGTGTCCCCGGTCAGTCAGCTGGCAGAATGGCTGAGTTCTCCACTTCCCACCACATCTTTGCAGAAGTGTAGCCTAAGCACGTTCATGTGAGTGTGGCAGAAGTCGTAGAGAAAGCAAGTACTTTGTGAACCCCCTGCATGCATTAATTCTGCTACGGTTCTATTTTTGAAAGCAAGTGGCTGCCAAGCTGACATGTCACATAGAGACCACCAGAGGGAGACAGGAAAGCCTGGAAACGGGAGCAGTCAGCCATGTCCAAAGGTGGACTAAGGAGAGTGGATGGATGTGAGAAATACTGAGGAGAGAGGCAAAAGGAAGTTTTGAATCAGCTGTGACACTGATGCATCTCATAAACGTGGGCTGGGTGAGAGGTTTTGAGAGAAGGAAAGTCTTAGTTTCAGGTTGTTGGGAGTTTGTCCTTGTAGAAGCTCAGATTGCCCCAAGCCTGAGTGACCAGGAAGTGAGATGGGACCTGAGTGTGATGAATCAGTAAAGGGATTTGTAGGGGAGGTGCTCAGCCAGCAGGGGGTGCACAGGTGGAAGAGGGATGGGAAGTAGATATGACTGGAGATGGGCATGCGATGCTCCCTGCTTCCAATGCTTCTTCTCAAAACCTTGTCCTCTGACACGTGTCTCCTCTTGACCAGCTTTTCATTTTCTTCATTTCCCCTTTTTTAAACAAAGTAGTTTCCCAATGCCATACTAAGTCAATTGTGCTTAATACAATAATAACAACAGTAATAATAGTAATAGTAGTAGTAGAGGCAAGGATTCAGGATGGGGGGTGGGCATGAAGGTGCCCACTAGGTAGGGTGAGGTCAATGCGATCAAACAAAGAAAACCTTCAGGGAATGTGAGACAGAGTGTCCTACTAACATTCTCCACAAAATCCTACTTTTCTTTACAAATCTCAATGAAATGCTGTGTGTTTTCTTTGACTATGCAGAATCATGTCTGTCCATCACTGTACCTATAGTCCTCAGGGGCAATGAGAGGCACATAACAGGAGCTCAAGGTCAAGTAAATGAGACAAGAAAGAAGAGTATTATCCCCATTTTATATTTAAGGCCTAATTAATAAATGGCAGAGCCAGAACTACATGGAGACACCCAACCCCAAGGTCATTGCTAGTTATATTGCCCTATGATGCTTCTAGGCACCTAGCTTTGGGAAGGAAAGAACCCCCAAAACATGAGTATGTGGAGCAGCTGTCCAGAGCACAGAAAAACAGGCAGAATCCTTGGAGCTTTTTCAGCACAAAGATTTACAGGGTATATTCAAGACATGTGTTTGTGCCTGGCAAGAAGCTCCTTGTCCCGCTAATGCAGCAAAGGCACTTTCTCAGTAGCCAGGCAGTGGTCCTTCATCGCCCCCTGCAGCACAGCTTTGGAATGAAGCCTTCCTAGGCAGCTGAAGTACTCACTGGAAATCACAGACCCAAACTCGTCATAATACATCTAACTAATCCTGACAAGGCCCCTCTATCTAGATCGTAGCCATCGTGAGACTTAGGACTCATCATGCCCAGGACTTCTTTTCTAGAGCTTAATCGTCCTGCAAATGAGGAAGCCAATGTGCATAACTGGCCATTGAGAGGGAATTCATGACGTTCCAATTTTAAGACTAAGAACTCTGACTGGTCCATAGCCTGCGCCCCCAGACAGAAGGTCTGAGAGCTGCTGAAAGCTTATATATCATGAGTACTCTGGAAGCGCGTTTCCAATGACTTTCATCAAATCCTCACTGGAGTCTCTGATTCAAATTGAGCCACACAAGGATCTAGAATTACTTCTCAGACCCTCAACTGCTCAGATTTACTCAAAATCCCAGGGATGGAGCATCGATGCTTTTCAAGGCAGCCCATGCCATTTCCAGGGATCAATAGCACTCGTCACGGAAGGTAAAAGAGGGCAGATTACCCCACTAGGACCTAAAAACAAATTCTTCCCCCATGTGTCAAACATGTGGAGTCAGAACAAGAGTTACAGAGTAGGAATGCTGGGACAGCCTCCAAATGCATCAAGAGACATGCAGAGGGCTGCTTTTACAATGTTGTATTTAAAGATGCCTAATGACAAGTTTCCCCAAAATGAGTTATTTATTTTTTTTAATGAGAGTTTTTACTCATATATCTCCGTGTAGGTAGAGTCTTACAGGAGATTAGTCCTGGAGCTGGTGACATCCAACCCTCCCAGTTTCTGGTGGACCGCTCCCAGGATGAGATTTCAGTAAGGAACAGACGCAAGTTTGTGCTGAAAGAGATCCTCTACTGCCATCTGGTGGCACAACTTTTCAATGTACCTTTCACCGCATATTTGTACCAAGTTCGTATTTCTGATCTTTTCGAGAATTCCAAAACTGAATTCAGTTAGAACTCCTGCCTTTACTTGCATGAAAGTTGAGTCTCAGGAATTGCATAAGCGACATGACTTACCAGTGGAGAGTCATCCATCTATTCTTGGAGCTCTTTCCCATTGTCTGAAGTTGCTGAGTTTAACCTTTGCTATCACTTCCTTCTTTCCTTAGAATGAATCTGATACCAAGATCATGCTCCTCTATGTTCTCACATTTCTCTGCATTATCCTTTTGTAACAGTATTCTCTGGCCAGGTTACCTCTACCCAGGCTTTTCCTATCCTTCATTCAACAAGAGATCCTTGGAAGCGTAGGCTCTTCACACCCCATACCCCTGGGGCTAACCTGGAGCCTGGCACACATATGCAAATGGGTGGTGCCATCCATCATCCAGGGAAGAGGCTGGGCTGGGAGCACCCACTGCCTTGTCACATGAGCACTGTGTTCCTGCTCTGCATTATAAGGTACCACGGCAGAGAAGAGGTTGTGGTCCCCAGCACATGGAGATCCAGTCACGTAAGAGTCCCAGGAGGATCAATCATTGATCACAATACTGTGTGGGTGTTTATACTGTCTCAGCCAATCTATAACCAATGCTGTGGTTGTATGACAAAGCAGGGTGAGGGCCCCGAGTTCCCAAACATGTCCATTCTAAATGGGTTCTGCCATCTGCCTCATCAAGACAAAACATACTCTAGTGTGTAAGACCTCTAACAGAAAGAAACTTTAATACAATTAGTGTGCAACAAAGAAGAGACAAAGAATACAGTTTCCGAATCAAGCACCCGAAGTTACCCATCCACTCCTGGGTAAATGCCCAGCCAACAGGGCTGGCCTAAAGCAGGGCCCCTGAGGTCTGCCACAAGTCTAAGACACCTCCTGGTGGGAACCCATAGGAAAGGGGCAGAAGGGGCCCAGCACGTCTGAGATAGAAGGAACAACAACAAAAGAAATCAAGAAAAAAGCTGCCATTGTTAACCTCCCCAGGGGTTTCTCACCCACATCTGTTTCAACCAGTCCAAGACCAGGAAGCAAACGCAGCTTCTTCATGTGTCTCTCTGCTCCAGGTGCCTCCTCCAGGTCTCCTAGCTCTTAATCCATCCTTCCTCCTTCCTTCACAGCAGTTTTCCTCTCCAGCCTTCCCTCCTTCCTGCTCAGCTCCACCCTCCCTTGAGTGGGGCAGGGAAACTGGGACCTCCCCTTTCCCTGAGGACCACCCTGTTACAGTTGGACGAGTCCTTGTGGTTCTAGTGACAGCAAGAGGCCCTTCAGCAATAAGTATCCAGAAACTGTAAAAGAATGAAGGTGTATTATTCAGGACATGGAAAATACCCAGCACACCTAGGACCTCACAAGAGAGAGAGACAGCTTGGGTCCCAGGCTCTGCTTTTGCTGGGATCCAGAAAGCTAAGGTTTTAAGAGCTCACTCGATTGGCGAATTTAAAACATAAGAACTTTCAAGCAGGGGAAGAGCTAAAACAAGAGGCCCAGATGATCAGTTACTGAAATCAAACAAGTTCCCTAAAACAAAGGAGACTCAGTGGGAGGAGGTGATCTGGTTCTTTGTCTAGTCCTGTGAGAGTCCTCTTTGAAGTGGATGCTTTAGCAGTCAAAGCTTAAGTCAAGTATTTGCATCACAAAAAAGGGGGAAGTCAGGAAGTCTTGGGGGCCTTAAGAATAAGAGGAGATGCTGGAATGAGGCTGGGAAGCTCACATTACTTTCAGAACAGAATGTTCAAGGTGGTTTCTAGGACTTCAAGATGAATTCTGGGGAAACTTGGTGGAGGACATTAGGGCAGCAGAAACACCCAGAGCAGCAGGTATATTAAGGGTAAACCTGGAACACAGGGTACATTTGCAAGGGCAGAGGGGAAACCCAACCCGAACTGCACAAGGGCCAAATCACAAAAGGCCTAGGGTGCCTCTCTTTCTAGGGTTGAGAGTCCTGTGAAGGATTTTAAGGAAGAAAATTATGAATGGGGACTGGGTAGTGGGACCATGAGTAGAAAAATATGAGAATGAAGAGTGTGGTCCAGGGAAAGTCCATAAAACCATTGGGCTCAAACTTTTGTGTGCTTTCAAAGTTCCAGGGCAAGGGCCTCCCTGGTGGCACAACAGCTTAAGTCTCAGCACTATGAAGCTATCCGCAGCCACCGCAGCACAAGTTCAATCCTTGGCCAGGGAGATTCCCACATGGCGCAGCAGACCTCTCCTGCCTCACCTGCTGCTCCCCTCAGCAGTGTACTTCAGTAGATCTGCCTGTTCTGCTCCCCACTCTGTCTCTGGTGAATCCTATCACCCCCCTACCCCCCATCTCTGGTCTACACGCCAGTTCTTGTATGCATAAATAAATAAGTCTTTTAAAAATAAATAAATAAAATAAAATTTCCAGGGCAAGTAGTTTATAATGTAGATTCCCAAGTCCCTTCCAGAAATTCCAATCCTGTATTTCTGGGCTAGTGACCCAATAATTCACACTTTCATGAAGAAGCAAACTCTTTTGGCGTTTCTGATACAAATGGCTCCAGGATCACACTTAAGAAAATGTCAAGGGGGCAGGCACTGCCTGTTTCCTTTTTTACTTCCCCCATTCCCTGCCCCCAACAAATGAGGAGTAGAGCTGAGGGGCCCCATTAAGTTTGTAACATGGAAGGAGAGAGCCCCCTTGCTTCTTGACTTTAGACTGCACCAGGAACTTGGGGGACTTGGAAGAGACACGTGAAGAAGAGACACTCGGAGGAAAAACGTGGGTGAGAGTCACAAGGGGAGGCTGACCGTGGCTGCTGTCACCTTATCTTGATTTGTCATTTGATCTTGCTCCTTTTGTAACCCTGCTGAGTCCAAAGTCTGGTAAAGTTGGTGCCCCCTGGAGGGGTTTTGCTGATGAAAATGAATAGCCCCAGGGAAAAATGCTAAGTTTGCAGTTTGGGGTGGAATTTCTGATAAGAAATAAAAGGGACTGAAGGAGAAGGCGATTAAGTCGCCATGATGTAGGAATGGAAGAGGCAGTCACCATGATGCAGGAATAGAGGAAGCAGTGGCCATGATGTAGGAAAAGAAGAAACGCTTTTGAATTTTTAGTGACTTGGGAGCCAGCGACTTTGGAGGCTTTGCAAGTAGCCGAGCGACGGAAACTGCTCCCAGTTTTGTCTTTACTGCAGCCAAAGGAAGAAGGCAGAGGCCCGAAGTGGGTGCCTTCCCAAAATGCTCGAGTGCAGTCTGTTGGGCCATCTGGCCGCTGTAACTGTTGGCCTGTTGCTGTACTGGGGCACCATGGCAGTTCCAGGAGCATCTCCAGTTGTGTTCTGTGTCGTCCTCATGAGCTGGAACCTGTCCTACACTCTGGCTGTTGTGCGTCTGCAGAAGAAGGAAGACGTCATTTTGGAAACGCGGCCTATCGTTTGGAAGAGGAGCTCCACATCAGCAGTGGCGGGAAGTCACCACCTTTGTTACTTTTCTGGGACTTAAAGGACTGGACATTGCTTTAAATAAGGTAAACGGCCATATGTTGACTTCAGTAATTCTTTGCTTTTCCCTGTTTGTTAAATAAATCCCATTGTTATTGTTCCCTAAGCCTGAGTAGTCTTGCAATTGTGTGCGTGGGTGCAGAACCAAGATAGTGACCGGTAAGCAATTTGGGCACTGCTCTTTGGCAATTTTGAAGCCCCTTTTGCCCGGTATCACTTTCATCCCAGACTTGCCTGCTACTTTTTGTAACAAGGTGGTCCCTAGGACAGACAGGGAACTTGGAACCTCCCCTTTTTCTGGGGACCACCTTGTCACATTTTCACCCTTTTCCATTGGTTCCTCCCAGGAGGTGCCTAAGACTTGTGGCCAGTTTGGGGACCTCAGCAGCCCTGCTCCAGGCCAACCCTATTTGTCTGGACGTATGCCCACAAGGGCATGGATAACTCTGGGCGTTTTTTCTGGAGTATTCTTTCTTCTTTCTCTGTGTGCTGACTCCATTAAAGTTCTTTTGAGAGGAACTGAGACCAGGAGAACTTGGGGAACAGGGAAGGCTGAGACATGGGACAGTGATTTTAAATGATATTGGAACAGAAGGAACAAAACAGCTCCCAGGAAAATAGAAGTGTTTTACTGAAATGGTGCTGAGCTGGCCACCACCTAGAGTAAGATCCAGTTACAGAATAATTAGGGAACAGAAAAACCACCATGATACTCCCCGACCACCTAGTGGCTAATCAATAGTCCGACACATTGGACAACAGGAAGTCTGACAGTATAAAGTCGTAGGCAGGGCAGGAGTAAACCGGCCTCCTCCCTTGGCCCCCCTCCCGCTGTCAGGAGTTCTTTCCTCCTGCTTCAATAAACCCACACTTGCTTGCTCTCACGTTTGGCGTGGCGGCTGCTGTTCTTCAACCGGCGCACACGCCCGGACCCACGAGCATCCACTTTCCTGACATTTTCACATTAAAAGTCTCCTTTGTCTTTGTGCCCACTGATGACTGGATATCTTTAGGGAGTACGAGCTTGGGGGCCTGGGGTATATCTTGTGCAAACACTCACAGAACCCCTGGAGGAGAGGACTTAGGGCAGAAGACAGGGGTGGAAAGTGAAAGAGTTTCCTCCTCATAGTGGTAAATGAGGAGGAACAGCCAGAGGGGTGGGAAGGAAAAGGGAACAAGCAGTGCTGCCCCCTAAACAAATGGAAATTGTTTTAAGGAGAGAGTGGTTCCAAAAAACAAGCTCAACATGAAGGTTAAATTAGGTAAGAACAAAAAGTGGGTTGATTGGACTTGCACAACTACAAGCTCTGAAGATTCCACCCAGCAGCGTTTTGTGGGCAGAAGGGTAAGGAAGCCAGACACAGAGGGTAAGAAACAATTGGAGAAGAGAAATACCAACACTCGGAGATATTAGGCCTAACTCCAGAAGCTTGACTGGGAAGGAAAATGAGAAAGGAGATGAAGCTGGATGGAAAGGGAATAATTGTGCTGAGGAGGGATTTTTTTATTTTTAGATGGGCGTCTCAACTGCCTGCCTGGCTATGGGACATGGTGGACTGAGATCATAGCAGCAGATCCAGGAGAGAAGGGTGGGTAAGGGAGGCCCTTCAAAAGTAAGCAGGAGTAGGGGAGAGGTCTCAAACTCTATGGCAGAGGAGGGGTCCCTCCTTTCCAAAGGCAAGTGGGGAGAGGAAAGGCAAAGTGTGAAAATGAAAACGAATTTTCAGATTGATTGAAGTTGGGGGCAACTTCTTAACTATGTAAGTTTACTTTGTCAAAATTTGAGTTAATATAAATACAGAGAGTAAATTCTTTAAATAACTGATGAAAAGTCAAAAAGGTATTTAAGGTCTAGAATGAAGAGCTAAAATCTAGTCTTAATAATGCAAATGTAAATTCTGTACTTGGTTTAAAAATTAGCTTCCCCAAATATTGTAGGGCAACTTGATCCAAAAGCAGTTAGCAATGTAAAACATTAACGGATGATGTTTTCCACTTGACTAAGAAGGATGATGGCTCTTCTAAAAGCTAAGAATTAAAGTTCAAGATGGGATCCCAAGGGCTTGCAGAATTCTAGCTTAGCAACTGTTACTCCCCCCACAGCCCCTTTCCTAAAACCTGGAGGGAAAGGAAGAATGAAACAGTGTGAGCTTTGAGACAACTTCTCTGCACCTGACTTAAAAACATTTTTTAAGTCACTCATCTGCAAACCTTGATATATTTCATATAACTAGAAACCAGCCCCTTGTGGTCTATCTCAAAAATGATTGCACTCATTTCAACAAATGCAGCTCCTGGACAGCTGGGAAGCTTTGCAAAATTCAACAAGCCTAACATCCGCCCACACCTCACAGATGCGGCCTGTGGAGGTCTGGGTGGGGGATACTCGCTGAGTCATCCTGGTGATGAGTTAGGTTTGGAAGCTATAGAATTGGCTAGGAAATGTTCGGCGGTGCCTGTTTCCCATTCTGGCTACTAAAAAGAGAACATCCTTCCTTGTATTTCACAAGCATTCAGGACCATCTGATTGTTCCTTTAGTGAATATGACAAACTTATATGTTTGAAACTGTGGCTCATTATGGTCTACTTATGGTATTTGTTGGTGTGGCATATAAAAATATAAGAAGGCTTGCTTAGACCTATAAACTTTTCTTAGAAGAGTTTAGCTTTCAATATGAATCTAATCTTATACTCCTATTCTTTTCTAAGTTCTTGCGATGATTAGTCATTATGAGCAATGTATCTATGCATAATGATGCTGTGAATGTTATGAAGCAAGACTAATAAAGTAGTAAGAGGTAGTTTAGAGCTAATTCATCATGCCTAAAGAATACAGCACAAATGAACAAACCATTCATCATCTTTATGCTTTAGGTTTTATTTTATTAGTTGTTACATCTCCTGGAACTATAATTTACATACCATAAAATAATCCTTTATTTATAAGTATACATTTTGATGACTTTCAGCAAATTTATATAGCTGTGCCTGCGTAACCATCATTTCAGAACTCTTCATCACCCCGTAAAGTCCCCTCACAGCCTCACAGCCCCACTAAACCTCTGCTTGCTGTCTCTATCATTTTGGCTTTGTCAGAAATGTTATATATTTATGACCAGAGTATTTAGTCTTTGGTGCTGGCCTTCTTTCACTTAGTATAACATTCGTGAGGATCATCTCTGATATATGGAAAAGTAATTTACTTCTTAGGTTTTCGCCTATGATCTTTTTATTTTTAAAAAGTTTATTTTTATTTATGCACACAAGAACTGGGATGTAGACTAGAGGTGCAGGAAGTAAAAGGATTCAGAGACAGAGTGAGGAGCAGATCAGGCGGATCTACTGAAACTCACTGCTGAGGGGAGCAGAGAATAAGACAGGAGAGGTCTGCTGTGCCATGTGGGTCCACTCCCTGACCAGGGTTCAAGTTCCTGCTGCAGTGGCTGTTGATAGCTTGACAGCACGGAGACTTTAACTCCTGCGCCACCAGGGAGGCCTGACCCTTTTTATTTTCTTATGACACATTTTGTAACTGAATGTTGGTACCTTCTCTACCCCATTTTTTAAAAAGATTTATTTATTGATTTATTTTGCATACAAGCTGGGGTGCAGACCAGAGGCGTGGAGCGGTGAGAGGGTTCACCAGAGACAGAGTGGGGAGCAGAACTGGCAGATCGACTGAAATGCACTGCTGAGGAAAGCAGCGGGCGAGGAAGGAGAGATCTGCTGCCCCACGTGAGACTCTCCCCCACCCTGGCATCAAACTAGTGCTGTAGCCGCAGCCTCTGACAGCTCCACAGTGCTGTGTTAACCCATTGTGCCACCAGGGAGGCCCCTCTACCCCATTTTTAAAGTAATGTCTGCCTGCCATGTGAAGTAAGGGTCTAAGTTTATGTACTTACATATGTGTGTACTTATTTTTGCACACGCATAGGCACTTGTGTCCCTATTGTTTAAAAAGATTGTCCTTTCCCATTCAATTACTTTGGCTTCCACATTTGTTAGAAACCAATGGCACATTTATGCATAGGCTTGCCTCTGGACTCCCTCTTTTATTTCACTGACTTCCATATCTATCCTTTTTGGAAGGTATGATTTGACTTTTGAAAGCTTTGTTTCAGTTACAGGTGCTAGGTACTATGTGAAAAGTATTTCTAACTGAGTATGGTGTAAAAACATTTTCTTGAAAAATATTTATCTAGATTGTGCCAGACAATATTCACGAGATTAAAAAAAAAAAAGAGTCCTAGAATAGGCTACAGGGACCTACAAAGATCACAGAACAGAGCACAGCCTCTCACTCTGCAGAAGGGGAAACGGACGCCCTTGGGGAGGGAGAACTTATCCAAGGTGACGGCAGAACGCAGAGGCCCAGGTGTTCTTCCTGAAAGCCTCCATCTTTCTGCTGCACCAGCTGTACCTCTCTGCTCCTTGGCAACCTCCCTCATCCACTGAGGTCCCACTGGCAGCAGCTGGCGGAGCCCACGTGGGTGCATAGCCGGGCAGGAGGCCCAGGGGCAGTCGCCCTCCTCTCCTTTGAGTCTCAAACAGTGTCCCCAGACTTGGATTGCCCCAGTGGGTCTGGGTCCAGATTGCTGCTTCCTGTGCTCCTGTCCCTCCGCCTTCAGGGACAGTGGAATTGGCTCTTCTTCAGGACTCTTCTCAGAAAGGAAAAAAGAAAGCAACACCATCGACGTCAAATGGCTCTTACACAACAGCGGCATCTTGCTGAGAATCGTGTAAATAACCCAGGGACATGTGGATTGAATTTCCCTCAACTTATCCAGGAATGTAATAATTCAGGGCCGTGGATGAAGGCTGCCACTCGGTGCTGGCACTTGTGGGACACTTGAAAGGGTCATCTCCTCTGACCTCAGGGACATCTTACTCTGGAGATTTCCCAAACCTCCCAAGTCCCAAGAGTTCGTAGCCTCAGCAAACACAGTCCTGGCTTGGCACCGTCCCTGACAGGCTGAGCTGGGCCACTATGGCAGCTTCCCAAGCAGCTCCCTGCTGCCTTCCTCCAGAGGAAGAGTGCACTTGCAACCTCTCAGACTGGCCAGACTGTCTGCCCCTTAATTCACTCACTCATCCACTCACCCAGTATTTATTGGCCATTGTGTTTGGAGTGGGAATACAACTGTGAACAAGAAGCAAAATCCTCCCCTTGTGTCCTAGTGAAAGACCTTTCTAGTACTCCAAGTCATCACCCTTTTGAATAAGTGTGAGTCCCCAGCATTGGCCGTGTTCAAGCAGAGCTGAGAAAGACTGAAATATCAGATGAACACCCTTCAAGAGACCTCCTGTGTAAGGGTTTCCTGAGGCTTTAAGTTTCTGGGACCCTGAGCCTATTCCCTTCCAGCCTCCTGCCTCTTTGTATCACTGGCAGGAGACCAACTCCATAGGTGGTTATTGGGAGGCACGGTGGCCCCTGGAGAAGCAACAGTTGGTGAAGGAAAAGAAGGTGCCCCCCCTTTTTTTTCAGAAAGAAAATCCTTGTGATTCTTAATTCTTCCTTATTTTTGTCTTTTATATCCCTTCAGAAGAGCTCAGAGAACGTTTTCATGAATGAGGATCAATCTAAAAAATAAAACAAACACACAAACATAAAAGTTGTACATAAAATGTTCCCACTGGGGTAAATTGTCCAAAGGGAACCCCCTCTGTTATTTCTTTTCAGTGAATAAAAATCTATAATTACCTCAAAGTAAAAAATGTAAGCCCCTTAAAAATTCCTGACATTTATACTACACACATGTAAGAAATTGCCCTTAGAGAAAGCAGAGTAAGAAGGTAAGGTGAATCTGCACTGTCTTCCCAACTTTCCTGTCAGTACCAAATTATTTCAGAATCAGAAGTTTAAAAATATTTTTAAAAATACAAGAGGGACTCCCTGGTGGTCTAGGGGTTAAGCCTCAGCACTATCACCACTGCAGCACTATCACCATCCCCAGCTTGGGAGCTGACCCATATGGCACAGCAGACCTCTCCTGTCTCGCCCCCTGCTCCCCTCAGCAGTGTATTTCAGTAGATCTGCCTGTTCTGCTCCCCACTGTCTCTGGTGAATCCTCTCGCATACCCCTTACAGCTGACCTACAGTCCAGTTCTTCTATGCATTAATAAATTTTATTAAAGATAAATTCATATTAAAGATAAAAAAATCTTATTAAAGACGAAAATAAATTCTTATTTAAAAAAGAAAAAAGAAATAAAAGTAAAAATACAAGAAACTTTTATGAAGAAAGTGGCAACAGGGAACTGGACTGGGAATTGGTAGACACTGACTTTCTGTGTGACCTTGCGCCAGTCCTTTTCCTTCTCTAGCCCTGAGTTTCCAAACCATCTGTAAAATGAGGATGATCTTCATATATAAAGTCCTATCTCAGATATGGTTCATCTTTGTCCTATGTGTATATCACTCTCACCCTCTTCTTTTCCCCCTTTCCCCAGCTCTACTTCTCAGATTCCTCATCTGTAATATAGGGATAAATAACATCTACTTTTTAAAATCGTTAAATTACAAATCAAAGGAAACTGCAGCTGCTGCATGCCTGGCACATAGCTGACACTCAGCGAGGGGCAGGTCCCAGCAGCTTCCGCCCTGCAGAGCAGGGCTCAGCCCCTAAGTCCCTCCCGGGCTCACCTCTTTCTCCATCCCCCACCCCTGAAGCAAATACACAGCCTTTAACAAAAACTTGAAGGTTCTCACTGTGTTTGGCAAGAAGCAAGTTGAACGCTCAAGTTCTTGCTTCCTTTTCTTCTCTTATTTGCTTAAAACAGTGGTGTTCACACTTTCCATGTACCCAAATTATCAGAAAACCTGCTAAAACACAGATTGTAGGAGCCGCATCCCCAGAATTCTCCTTCAATAGGTCTGACACAGGACTTTAAAGAATATGCATGTTCAGCAGTTCCTCAGGTGGTGCTCATACTGCTACTAACATGCATTCTCTGCAAACCCAACTATGAGTCCCAGGTTTCAAAGGAAAGAAACATGCCAGGGAGCTTGACCCTACGGACTGGAGCCTGGGGAGAGAGACAGGATGGGGGTGTGGGACATCAGAGCAGGGACCCGTGAGAGTAGGGGTTGAGGGAAAAGAATTAGAAGGAATTTTTCCAATTTTTCCCATTTCTCTCTTTTCATATGCCATATGAAGGACTTTCCACTTCTTGTCACCCCAAACTCCCATTTTCAGTGCCAGGTAAGGTCAGGGCTCAAACTGAAGTGCCCACTGCCCTGGAGAGCAGAGGGAGGGTTGGGAGGGATGGAGAAAATCTCCAAAGCCCAAGACACACAAGTTGGGAGGGAAGTGGAAATTGAGTCAATTCCAGACTGGTTTGCTCGGGACATGTTCCTGGGTGGTTTGGGGGATCTGCGTAAGTAGGAGGTTGCCTGTGGCTGTGTTTGTCAACACCCATGCGCTCAATGGAAAGTGAGGTGGAGGATGGAGATGGAGAAGAATAGCTGACTTTTATTATGTTTTTGAAGTTAAGTGCCCAGCACTGGACCGAGCACTGTACATATTCTATCTCTGTGAGGCAGGCATGACCCCCGTTCACATAGTAACTAGCCCCAAGGTATGCAGGAAGCCACAGCAGCAGAGGCCTGACTGCAGACCCTGCTCTCTCTGTTGAAGGAAGGTGCTGCCTCCAGACCTTCTCACTCTCTCCTCTCAGACAAGCTGTGTGACTTTGACCAAATCAGTGTTTCTGAGCCCCACATTCTCTGTGACTAGCAAAAAAAAAAAAAAAAAAAAAAAAAGTTGATGGCATCTATTCTCCAAAGGATTTTAATGCACGGATGAAACAGTCAGGTGAGACTGCCACATGAAATGCAGGTAACTTCTCTTAGCCCCCTCTAAAGCTTAATAGAAATGACCCTGACCTCTGACCTTCACAAAGGAAGCCCCTTTGAACTTGCCTCTGATTCTGGGCATCGCAGGGTTAACATTTTCATCCTGTTTTAAATAAAACCATTACTCAGCAGTGTAACTAATGCTTTATTATTATTAATTCCAAAACCATTACACCATGGAGCCAGAGTTTTAAAAGAATTGAAGAACAAAACAGACCCAGCAGTAATCCCTGTTTTATAAGTAATTTCTGATTCAAATTCTAACTTAGAACCAAAAGCTTTTTTGGCACATTTCATTTTTCAGGGTATGATATAAAATGTTTTCATTGCATCTCTGTTTAGAATCTCAAAATATTCTGAACAATTCCATCATCACCACCACCAATAATCCTTCCCATTTTTACAGCTTCACTTGGTGTGCTGATCAGAGATGCGGATTATTGATAAGGAAACACAACTTGGAAGTTACATGGAGGCTCAAGTTCTTAGAGCTGTGTCCATCCGTCCAGGTAGCAGGGGAGCTGATACAGTGCTCTTGGTTTTAGACCATGTTACGAGCACAGAACATTTGCGAAAAGAGGGTGCAATCCCTCCTAATATGAACCACCTATCCCAAACCCCACTATATAAGTTATCTTCATGTCAGTGTGTATTCACCATATACGGTAAAATGCTTCCTTAGAACCAAGACTGCATCAGAGTTGAAAAGAACCGTGGAGATGGTCTAAGGATTAATATGAGGCACAGGCATTCTCAGAAGAGCCTAAGATCACAGGGCCCGGGGAGCTGAGAGCCTCCCCTCACCACCCTCAGTACAGAGATCTGAAAGGGAAGGATTTATCCAGGCAGCCCCAAAACTGCTGGTCGGAGAGGGTGCTGAATGAAGATGCACATGGTCTTCCCCACCAAACTGACTTTTCAGGGAGCAGCTGTTACACACTTGAGGGATTTCTGGAACATCAGAATGTGAGAAACTGTAATGTAAACTTTAACATATGTCACTGAATTAATAGTTCTCTCATAAAACTATCAACTAAATGGATCTTAAATATTCTATTCATTTTTCAAATAGGGATACTGACGTTCAAAGAACAAAGGTGACTTGTTCAAAGCCACATATATTTCAGTATCACAAAGATAGTCACAACCACTAAATTTAAGAACTAGACTATGCATGAGGCACAATGCTAAGAGCTTTTTATGTAACATGCCCAAATAGTGCTCAAAGGAATGAAGGAAGAGGAGGGAGGCACGTCTTCCTCAAGGTCAGACCTGCGGGAAATGGCAGGACACAGCCAGAACTGTCAAGTTTCAAACAAGCCTCCAACTCCATGCATCGTTGCCTCTCAATCTGTGTTTGGAAAAGATCGTTGGTGGGCATGGGGGGATGGATTGAAATTTATAGGCTGCATAAAGGAAAGTCAGTTCAAAGATGCTTGTAAAGTTCCAGATGACACAATGAGGACTTGAACTAGGATAGTGGAGGGAGGGTGATGAGGCGGAGCTGTTTCAGCATTTGCCTGGCTCCTGCTGAGACCCAGCATGCATGGCGACATGAAGATAAATGCCGCCGCCCCGGAAAGCCCTATAGTTTTTATTCTACAGAAGAAGGTATCTGTTGTGGACAGGATGGTCAGGGATATTCCTGACCTTACTCAGAACATCATAAATATATTTATATTATAATATTTATAATATAATATAATATTAAAATATTTACATTATAAATATATTTCAGGGACAGCTTTGAGCCAGGGCACAGTGGAACACTCTAATAAAAGTGGTTCAATTTTTAAAAATGTCTCAAACCAATGAGGGTGAATATAACAAAAACCTTTGACAGACATGCTCTTAGACATCTTCACCTAAGTCAATAAGGTCTTTCTGAACTGTGCAAAATTATTTCTAATATTCATTCTGACCGCCTTTTCATTGACTAAACTGGTGTTTATGGAGGGGAAAGCTTTGTCAGAGAACCATCAAGTCATCACCCAGATCCAACAATGACGCAGTTATAGAGCGTTCCTCGAGGGGGCTCACGGTATAGTTGGCAGTATAAGCTAAGGTATACATATATGATTTATATAAATATATAAATATATATATAAGGTATAAATATATATAGATGGACAGAGCTCGATGCCCTGCAGAGGGAGTGCATACTGGCTCTGAGACGTGAAAGAAGCCACAAGGGTAAAAGGCATTAAAGAGGCCGTCCTAGGAGTGGAAAAAAGATAATCTGGTTGCTGTAGATGACTGTTAGGGAAGTAACCATGAGTCATTATTCGGACTCGGACGTTGGTATACGATGTGATAGTGGTTTTGATGGTCAAATATTTGGAGTAAAATCCTGTAAGGAAAGGTAAACCCTTTCATGCTAGACTTCTGATGGTACGTGAAGTGTGGTGAAAGGCAATGCTATAAACTGCCTGTTTTTTAGATATCTTATTAGTCATTTAGATTAAGCTACTGGATCCAGAGTACATAAATAATATAACTTGGAAGGACACATTTGCTGGTGTGAAGAAATGTCAGGTTTGGGTGATTAACACTAAAAGTTGGCTTCAAGTGGAGAAAGCAGTAACTTTTTAAATCACCTTGAGTTAGAGTGCAAGGTACTGTAAAAACATGAAAAAAAGGAACTCTTCTACACTGCTGGTGGGAATGTGAACTGGTCCAACCACTATGGAAAGCTGTATGGCGATTCCTCAGACTGCTAAACATGGAGCTTCCATATGACCCAGCAATCCCACTTTTGGGAATTTACCCAAAGGATGCAAAAACACTAATCTGAAAGGATACATGCACCCGTATGTTCATTGCAGCACTGTTCACAATAGCAAAGGTATGGAAGCAACCCAGATGTCCAAAAATAGATGACTGGATCAAGAAGATGTGGTACATATACACAATGGAATACTATTCAGCATGGAAAGAAGATAAACACATGCAATTTGCAGCGACATGGATGGAATT
>PVIJ01007273.1:0-84011 GCA_004024925.1 Scalopus aquaticus | reverse complement strand
CTTTTGAGCTCTTCTGCCCATTTTTTGACTGGGTTATTGGCTTTGTTTTTGTTGAGTTGTGTGAGTTCCTTGTAAATTTTTGTTATCAGTCCTTTATCAGATGTATTGTGTGCAAAGATCTTTTCCCAGTTGGTAGGGTGTCTGTTAGTTTTGGTTAATGTCTCTTTTGCTGTACAGAAGCTTTTTATTTTGATGTAATACCATCTGTTTATCTTGTCTTTCACTTCCTTCACTTTGAGGGATGTGTCTTTCAAGATTTTGCTGAGATGTATATCGAGTAGAGTTTTGCCTATATTTTCTTCTGTACATTTTATGGTTTCAGGTCTTACATCCAGGTCTTTTATCCATTTTGAGTTGACTTTTGTGCAGGGTGTGAGGGAGTAGTCTAGCTTCATTTTTTTGCATGTGGCTGTCCAGTTTTCCCAGCACCATTTATTGAATAGACTGTCCTTGTTCCACTTCATTTTCTTTGCTCCTTTGTCAAAGATTAGTTGTTCATAGATATGTGGCTTTAATTCTGGGTATTCTATTCCTTACTCATTTCTATTCACTGTTGTATTCCATTTACATCCCTTGTCCTCTTACACATCTGACTACTGGCTATAGATTAAAATCAATAGGATAGAAAAGTTAAAAACAAAAATTCACCGTAAGTTCACAGAATTATTTCCATGATAGTCTTATGACTTTTGAAAATCTTTAGTACGGGATAATTTCTAGTACTTCTTTTGAATTCCCAAGCACAGTATCAACCATGATGCCTTAAACATGCTTTCATTAGAAATTGAAAATATTTGCCTTTTAAATATTTACCATGTCTTTATTCAAAGTGACATGACTTTTAAACATTAGTTTAATCAGTTATAGCTATCCACACTTTCCTAAGACTAGAAGACTGTTGTATTCATCATCAGTAACACTAAAATCTGGAAGTTTGCATAACAGAAATATTGTCTTTCCTCCCTTAGCTCAGTTGGTGTTTTCTAACACAATCTTGTCATTCTACTCTTTAAGTGCTACAGAACTGTCCCCTCAAGGTATGTTCTCCTTACTTTCTCTACCTCAGTGCTTTCTAATTTCAGAGCAAAGGAAATCAGTATTTCCTCTGTACATTATCCACATACTCCTTGTGTTTTCCTCCAACTGGTACAAACTGTCCTTGCCATTTTATTAATGCCCATTGAAAATGAAACTGATTAAAAATTTGACTTCAAGTTTCTTAATCTTTTATTTTTTATAAAACAAAGTGAAATCTAAATTAGTCAAATATTTAATGTATACACTATTAACATCAATATAATGAAAATATAAAAAGAATGATTAAATAATAATAAAGAACAACTATATGCTAAGAAAATTCAAACCAATATAAAATAGCTATAATTCGGGAAAAAAAAAAAGCTTAATTCAAGTAGAAATACAGAATGTAGAGACAGGGGTGGCATCACCTAACCAATAGAAAATATTTTCTATTGTAATTCCTTTTATTTATGTATATTACCCATCCTGTACACAGGGACATTTAATAAGCTTCTTAGAAAAAGATAAATTGCTACTTTCTAAACCTAACATCATTAAATCAGAGAGGCTATTGTTTTTTAATAGCTGAACTGAACAAATGAATCTGAATAAAAAATTCAGGTTTTGATCTCTTTCAGACATGTCACATACATTCTATACCTAATTTACATGCACAATACAGTATATAAACTCTTGAAACTTTCATCTACTCTCTGTATTTTATGGCCCAAAGCTGCTATTTTATTGATGGCATCTCAAAAACACTGTAAAAACCATGTGAATTAAGTCACTCAAATGTCTGCAGTTCTTCTCCAAACTAATTGATCAAAAGCCAAGTAGTAACTTATCCTTATGTATCAGGAAATGATTTTTTTATTTCTTCTTTTGAGGTTGTAATGGCTCTAAAGTTGCTTATAAGACTAAAGACTGTGAAGAATTATAAATTATCATTTTCCCACTCTAATATTTATTCTTGAATAGAAATAAAAGTCAAATTATTTTTTGTTTATTTCCAAATAGTATCACATTTTAAGTATACATAGTAATCGACTCAGATATAAAAATACCACTTAAAATATATAAACTATACAAATGATAATACCCAAATTTATGCTGCTAAAGTGAAACACTGCAAGGAAAGGAAATCTGAAAGGAAAGAAAAAAAATTTAAGCAGCACTTAGAGATTTTATTTACTTCAAGCATCATAAATGTATAATAAGGTTAATAAAATGACCCTTAATATATTCAGGGAATTTTGGTCAGCCACTTCTTAACGTGTCTGTAACTACAAATAAGTAACTTATTTCTGATAAAAAAATTTTTTTAGAAATAAGTTCCACAATGACAGCATTTTAGAATCAATGTAATGGTGAGTTTCTCTAGGTAGAAGATGTAGGTCATGCAGTCGTGGATATTCTGTGCAGAGGCATTGATGGAGTTGGAGCAAGGAATTAATTGAACCAGCCAAAGAACCATCTCTATATGGATAAATTATATACTCAGTTGTGTGAAAAACTTAGAGCAGTATCTTACTAAAACTAATCTTCAAAGATGTTACAAAAGTTGGGAAACGTATCCAAAGGTGAAAGAAAAACCACTCAGATGCTGTGCTCCAAGTGATATACAAAGTGAATATTTGACTATGATCATCCCCAGAAATATTGCAACAGACTCTGACAGATGACCTAAAGACTTGGTTAAGAAGCGATTCACTGATCACTAGGAGTTAATGTAAGTTTACTAACATTAAATTATTCCATATCATTTTACTTCCCTCTTTGTTGAGTTGTCTCAGTTGGGAGAGAAGCAGAACATGATTAACAGGTCTTACTTGAATCTTCCCAATCAGGAGACTTGAGAAAGGAAACTGATCTCTGTGTGAATAGATATCAGAATCAAGTTGGACATTTTTCTCAATAAAAATAAGACATTAGTGTTATCTCAGAACTGTGATGGAATATTTTATGAAATCATGGGTGGGACTGAAAATTACTTTTAAAAAAAACTGTAGTCTAACAACAAGGAGTTGAATGAGATGTCACAGAAAACACTTTTATGTCACATGCAGATGAGATAGCAAATTATAGATGTTATTTGAATTCAATTAAGATCAGAATTTTAGAAATAAAATCCCATTCCTGATGAAATTTAAAGGTTAGTTTTCTTCACTACTTATTTACACACTTTAATAAGTTGAAATTGAATGTTAATTAAGGCTTACAATGAGTTGAATCTGAAGCAAGTTTTAGGAATCACTGCAAGTTTTGGTAAAGCACCATCTCTAAATATGTCCCTATTCAATATTTCAAAATGATTTTTGCTCCTTCTTATCAGTTCTGATTCAATAGAATCTAGAAATTATATGACAGTTAGAGCCCAGTTTCTCCTCAGTCTGAATTCTGTAACGAGTTACAGAGCTTTTGGGAATTGTATTACACTGCAAAGGGTTTCAAAGCCTACAAAAATGAAGGATTAATTAATAGAGATCACAACAAGCACACAAGAATTTCATTACTGCCTGAAAAATTACTGCAGGAAAAATGTAGCAAAATAAAGCAAAACATTTACACAAATCAGCTCTACTTTTATCTGTATCGGAAACGTAGTGTCATCTTTTTGATTTTTATGTGCTTGATCAAATTTCATTAAACAAAAATATATAAGCAACAGTATTTCCTCAAGAGCATTGTTATTGAGAAAAGCATAACTATAAAATGACTGGATAAATTTACAGTAATCAAACCCAGGCGGATTACATTAAAATAAATTTTAAACAATAAAACAATACACAATAAATGCTTATACACGTATCAAGCTTTTTTTTTGAAATAAGGGTATTTATTGTATCGACTCAAATTTATCAGCTTCCAAAAGCAATGAACACATTAGACATTAACCAAATTTGTTTAATGTTCATATCTCTCGACTTTGTTAATGAATATAAATCCAATCATTCACTAACACATTTTGTACACGATAATCACTATTTGTCACTGTTGAAGAACAAAATACATCCAAATAAACGTGAAGCTCTAATTGGTTTAATTCAATGATTCATGAATAAAGCAGTATGCCATCTAGCAAGTAGAAAGGCACTACAAGGATTTGTAAAGATTGGAAGATTTTTATAGTCAAAAAATGAGTGGAACTGGGAACCAAACAATATAGGAATACAGGAAATATACTGTGGGCACATGGAGTTAATCCTACTGGAGACATCGACAGACAGTGCAAAACACACATAAAAGTTGTTAAAGGCTAGGACACCTTTTCATACATCAATGCTTGAGGGCTTGTCTTGGTGAGGCATTATAGCAGCCTCAGCAAAGACGTCCAAAATGCTGGGAGTTGGGCAGGGGGTTTAGCGAATTGCCAATGCCAAGGGACTATGGGCTGAGCAACAACTGAGGTTTGTGTATTTTGACATGTTGTCAGTGATTCCCAAATCAAATTTAGGATCTAAGAAAGCTTTACTGTCCATGTGTTTAGTTAATGGATATATATTAATTAACCAGTAGAGACCCTATCATGTAAGAGTTGCTGAGTCAAGACTTGTCAAATGAATGAATTTGGTCATGAATTTATTATACTTTCGTCATGTGTGTGATGGCTTCCTAGTCTACTCCTTTAACACTCCTCTGAAATCCACATCAATATGTACAAAAGCTTCCTGGATATGTCTATGTGAATTTCTTCACATATTTGAATTTTCTGTATTATTCATATACTCACTTAATCTCTACCCCACCTATATCAGCTCCAGACTTGGTTACTCTATGATGATCCCACTCACTCTTCTGGACAAAAATCATGGAGCCAGTTTGACTATTTCCCTAGTATCCTATCCATAATTTACAAATTTTACACATTGAGCTACTTCTTGTATCTGTATCATCTTTTCTATCACCATGGCAAGTAATTTGATCATTCGTTGGTATTTTATTGAAAATTACAGCAACCTCTGGAATCCCCTGAAAAAAATCTCTGCTAGTTAATTTTAGTGTTTCAGCTATTTTACAATATTCCCAGAATAATATTTATAAAGCACAGATCTAATTTTGCTATTTTCTTGCTTAAAATTTTTGGATGAATCGCAGTCACTTAAGTTCATCAGTGTGACATACAAGAACTTTCCTTCCTGATATTAGCCTCTCTTTCTCAACCACTGTCCAATTTTAATTCATTTATCAATTTATTGCACTAATATATGCTAGAGGGGCAACTATGTGCCACACCCTCTACTAAGAATTCACTAGTCCTGAAAAGTTATCTTCTTTTTCTGGAGTGTTCTTAAAGTGAACTCTTCTAAAATAAAATAGTAAAATTATTATTAGATATATACATATATGTGATTAATTCAACTTGATTTCTGGTATTTTTTCATTCATAATGATAAAGAACATCCTATTTCCATTATACCGATGTGACTGCGTCAAAGACAATCGTATCTTTACCAGTCCTCTTTATTACCTTCCAGGTACAGAAATGCTTGGTCATGTTGAGACTTGATCGAATTACCATTATCTCTTTTGAAATGTATTTGATGACTTGATTCCTCTCTAAGGTCTAATAATACCATTATAGCAACTAAGCATTAAATGTTCTATTTGTGGAAATGAATGTTGTTTAAATTTGTGACATCATTACAAATGTCAATTTAACTATGTAAAAGTAACAAAAAGTAATACATTTCTAGTCCTATTTATCATTAAGTGGAAAAATTTTAATTTTATGATTGGGTGATTTGAAGCTTACAAAGAAGAATTTGATAAATGGCCTTCGAGAATAAATAAACAGTTGTGGAAAAGACATACAAACACCCTTCTTTATGGAGCTTATTGTTTAGTAAACAAACAGATACATATATAATTACACAGAATACTTACAAGAAAAATGGGGAGCTGTCTCATTAGATAGGATGGTCCTAGTAGGCCTTGCTGAGGAAAAGTTTAATCTGAGACCTGATATAGAGAAGGAACAGTTATATGAAGAACTAATAAACCAGCCTTCAGGGCAGAGGAAATGGAATATACAAAGATACTTAGTTGGGAAAGAGTTTATTATGTTCAAGACTGACAAAGTTTCTGTAGATGCTAGACAGCAATGGATTGAAGCAGAGGGGAACAGAATGAATTTGGAAACATAGATGGAAACTGGACACTTCAGTAAGGAGTTTGAAACTTATTACGGGAAAGCTTCAGTAAGGAGTTTGCATTTTATTCCTTACACTGTGGGAAATGTTCAAAAAAGTTCTTGAAAGGGAATTATTTAAGACAGAGATTTCAACTATATTACTGTGACCTCTGAAAGGCGATTGGCAAGAGACAGAGTGAAAGCAGAGAAGCCACTATGCAATACATATGAGATTATTTACATGTGGGGGGTGTTAAATGGGCAGTTGGATATTCATGTCTAGTTACAGGGTTTCTTAGCGCTCAGGTTACCATAACAAATTGCCATTGACTCCAATGACCTCAATCACAGAAATTTACTTTGGAAAATCCAATGTTAAGGTGTGAGTAATTACTTCCTTCTGAAATCTCTTCTCTTGACTTGTAGGTGGCTATCATCTGACTATTTGCTCATTTGACCTCTATGCATATGCAGAGAAAGAGAGCAAAATCTCTGGTGTCTCTTCTTATAAGGGCACCAATACCATAGATCTGGGCTTCCCCCTTATGACTTCATCTGACTCTAATTGCCTCCCACCTGCTCTATTCCCATATACAGTAACACTGGTGAAAACAGCTTCAAATACGAATTTTGGGGGAATGCAATCCAGTCCATGACACTGGATGAGGGCCAGGTAAGCATGTAGAATTAAGAAAGAAATTAAAAGAAGAAAATCTGACCATGTAGACATGAGTTTTCAAGATGAGAATACTAGGGCTTTCACTTTTCTGTCTTTATGATTTTATATAAACCTCTTTTTTTTTTGGAACTTGAATTTGTGTTCTCTCTTGGATTCCACTAAAGATATTATGATCATTTATTGAATGCTACCCATGTACCAAGTACTTTACATCTGTTATCTGTAATCACAGCTTTTTTCTAGTATTTTCATCATATCACTGGTGAAGACACTGAATTTTTTGAATAAATTATCTCTATGCAACACTCTCATTTGATTTCAATCGATTTACTTTCTACATATCTTCTTTTGATTATTATAATAGTTTAACAAAATATACATTATTTTATCTTTGAGATTTGACTGTAGAATAAGGATTTTCTAAGTATTCAGTATTTATTAAAATGTAATGGGTATGATAGTAACAAGCCTGGATATGTGAGTTAGCATTTCTAGCCTTCAGTTTCATCATATATAAAATAGTGAAAAAGCATTTATCTCCAAACAATTTGATAAATTTCTTTAGCTACCTGTTAACATTCCTACATAATAAGTGGCAAATTACTCTTAATAATCCAAGAAATATTTACATGTCAATGAATTTTCCATTTGTGCAATGCTTGAATTTCCATTATGCATACACACTTCAGCTCAAGAATTAAAATTCTAAAATAGCCTCCTATTGTTTTCAAATTTCTGACTTTATGCCTAAAGCTGATATTTAGCTGAAAAAATGAATTCTCAATTACCCACAAAACTCAGTGCCAAACAAACCTTGGATATTCCCACCTTGTGATATACATACATTGTGGTATGGAGAAGAGAACATTAGAGTTATAACCTGAAATCTACTCTGGTAAGACTGTGTACTATCTGTATTATTTGCCTCAAATTCCTTAGAACTCAATTTCATCATCAAAAAAAAATATCAAATTGTGCAGTAATACCTCTCAGAATGCTCAGAATTCAATATTCAATGATTATTCTATTCAGGGGAGGATAAAAAAATCCCATTTATTTTAACTATAAGTGATTTAGCTTCACCTGCATTTCAACTTGTAGGTCTTACAATTTATGATAATTGATCATTTCTTAGTGGCTGTATTGTTATGGTAAATTTCTATAAATAAGATATTCTATATTCAGAATCCCATTTTTTTATTCCTTTATATGAGTCATTTAGCCTAGCTAGTGAGATATTTCCTCATCTTTAAAATAGGTATTGTTGTAAGATATACATGAGTTTGTCCACATAGACAGTTCCTGGAACATGTGGTGTTTGACACAGAATAAATACTCAACTAATAAAAACCATTTTGTCATTCTTATCATCATCAGTGGATAAATATTATTTCCAAACATCCTTATTCTCCACTCAGCCTAAAATAGCTCATGATCAAAATAGTATATTTTATTAAAGTGAAACAAGGTTCTATTTTCTGTAGCTTTAATTCCTGAGGACTTACTTTCAAGTTTTTATTTCAGGATAGGAATAGTCTTCCATTGCCTTTATACATTTTTCTTATTTTTGTATCAAAATCAATGGAAAAATACTCTCATGCAAATTATAAATCCTATTTTACATGATTTGTCTTTAATATTCATGGCATTATTTAATGTTGGGGTAAATTTAACAAAGAAAATGGAAGACCTGTATGCTAAAACATATTAAGATGTTTTTTAAAGAACTAGAAGACACAAAAAAATGGAAAGGTATTTTGTGCTCATGAATTGAAAGAATTAACATTATTGGAAGCACCACATTACCTAGAGCAATGTACATATTCAATGCAATCCCTATTAAACTCTCACAGACATTCTTCACAAAAGAAACAGAAGAAAAAATCATGGCATTTATTTGGAACTATGAAAGATCCCCAAATAGCAAAAATACTCCCGAGAAAAAGTAGAAGTGGCGGTATCACACTCCTTTCAAACTGCACTACAAAGTGATAACAGTTAAAATAGATTGATATTGGGGTAAAAACAGATACATGGATGAATAGAAAAGATTGAGAACCCAGAAATAAAACCACACACATATGATAACTAATTTTTAACGAAGGAGGCAATAGCTTACAGTGGAGCCAGTAAAGTCTTTCCAGTAAATGTCGCTGGGAAAACTGTACAGTCACATGCAAAAGAATGATACTAGACCACTAAGTAACATCTTACACAAAAATTAATTCAAAATGGGTTAAAGAACTAAAACCACAAATACAGAGGAAAAAACACAAGCTTCTTAATATCAGTCTTAAAGATATGTTTGAGAACTTA
Organism: Scalopus aquaticus; assembly: GCA_004024925.1. Classification (NCBI taxonomy): domain Eukaryota; kingdom Metazoa; phylum Chordata; class Mammalia; order Eulipotyphla; family Talpidae; genus Scalopus; species Scalopus aquaticus. The sequence continues at coordinate 74,862 of PVIJ01007273.1, read as the reverse complement.
ACTCCAACAACAAGGGAAACAGCTGCAAAAACAAGCCAAGGGGACTATATTTAGAAAGCTTATGCACAAAGAAATGTGTATGAAAATGAAAAGACATCTTATAAAAGGAAGAAGATACTATTTAACATCTTATGTTTTAGGAGATTAATATCAAATTATCTAAAGAACTTAGTCACACAACTCATCGATAACTGGATTTTTTGCTTTGTTTTTGTTGAGTCATGTGAGTTCTTTGTAGATTTTTGTGATCAGTCTTTTCTGTTGCATGGAGTGCAAAAATTTTTCCCAGTCAGTAGGCTGTTTCTTTGTCTTGGTTAATGTCTCTTTTGCTGTACAGAAGCTTTTTAGTTTGATATAATCCTAGCTGTTTATCTTTTCCTTCACTATCTTCGCTTTGGGGGATGCATCTTTAAAAATGTTACTAAGATGTATGTCATGTATTGTTTTGCCTATGTTTTCTTCTATATATTTTACGGTTTCAGGTCATATGTCCAAGCCTCATATCCATTTTGAATTGGTTTTTGTGCATGGTGTGAGGTAGTAGTCTAGCTTCATTTTTCTGCATATAGTTGTCCAGTTTTCCCAGCACCAAAAACCAAAGCAAAAAATCCAGTCAAAAAATGGCCAAAAGAACTTAAAAGATACTTCTCCAAAGAAGAAATGCAAATGGCCAACAGGCATATGAGAAAATGTTTAACATCCCTCATAATCAGGGAAATGCAAATAAAAACCACAGTGAGATACCACCTTATACCAGGGAGAATATCACATTAAAAAAACAGGAAACAACAAATGTTGGCGAGGATGTGGAGAAAAAGGAACTCTCCTACACTGTTGATGGGAATGCAAACTGGTCCAACCACTATGGAAAGCTGTATGGTAGTTCCTCAAATTGCTAAAAATGGACCCAGCAATACCACTTCTGGGAGTCTACCCAAAGGACACAAAAACATTAATCCAAAAAGGTACATGCACCCCTATGTTTATTGCAGCACTGTTTACAATAGGTAAGACATGGAAACAACCCAGATGCCCAAAAATAGATGATTGGATCACGAAGATGTGATATATATGCACAATGGAATACTATTCAGCATTCAAAAAGATAAACACATGCAATTCTCAGCAACATGGATGGAGCTAGAAGGGATCATGCTCAGTGAAATAAGCCAGAAAGAAAGAGAAAAATATCATATGGTTTCACTTATAACAAGAAAGAGGGAAACCAAATAAGAGAGAGACATTCAGCAAAGGAGGGGGAGGATAAGGTCTCAAAATGGGGGAGAAAAGAGCACAAGGGACTATGGTGATGGTTCACGGGTGAATTGGTGGTGGGTAACCTACGGGGAATACACAATAATGTAAAAGACATAAATAATAATAAATACATATATTTAAAAATAATAAAAAAAAAAACCCTGATGAATAAAAACAGACAACCTGATTAAGAACTGGGCAGAGAACCTAAATAGACATTTCTCCAAAGAAAGACATACAGTTACCCAACAGGTATATGAAAAGATACTTATCATCTATTAATCATAAAATAAATGCCAATCATATCATCTTATACCTGTAAGAATGGTTATTATCCTAAATACAAGAAATATAAAACGTTGGAGAAGATGTATGAGAAGGGAGCCTTCGTAACTGTGGTGATATAAATTAGTGCAGCCATTATGGAAAATAGTGTGGAAATTCCTCAAAAAAATTAAAATAGAAATTCCATACAATCCAGTTGTCCTACTTTTTATCCTACAATTATCCTACAATCCAGTTATCATAGGATATTTAGGATATTTACCTAAGTATTTATCTAATACTTAGGATATTTACCTAAGTTGTTTTTTTTTTTGATGAAAGTAATTCAAAGAGATATTTACACTCTGTGTTTATTGCAGTATTGCTTACAATAGCCAAGAACTGAAAACAACATAAGTATTGATCACTGGCAAATGGGTAAAGAACATATGAAGTTTATGCTCAGTGAAATAAGTCAGAAGGAAAAAGAAAAACATCGGGTGGTTTCACTTATAGGAGGAATATAGGGGAACCAAACAAGGGATCAGGGAAAAAATAATAACAATAAAAAAATACAAAATCAACAGGCAACTGTAAATCACAGACATTTTACAGGGGAGGAGAAGGGAGAGAGATCAAAACAGGGGTGGGAAGAGCAAAAGGGACTATGGCGATGGTGCACGGGTGAGTCAGTGGTGGGACTTTTATGGGGACTACACCTGGGAGGAGAAAGCAAACATTTTACAAAAATGAACAATGTAAGATACATAAATAAATAAATTATATAAAAATTAAAAAAAAACACATGAAGTACATATATTCTATGGAATACTATTCAGCTATAAAAGAAAGATGTAATCATGCCTTTTGCCACAACATGGATAGACCTGTAGGGAATTAGGATTAGTGAAATAAGCCAGAAAGAGAAAGACAAACAGTGTATGTTTTCACTCATACGTGATCTATAACGAAAAATCAAAAAGCTTCCATTGTAGAGGGTAGTGAACAGTTTTACTTTGCATCCACCATAGTGTTACTCTTTTTCCTCCTCTTAGATTATAGAACTTTCTTCTATAACCTAAGAGGAGAGAAAAATATTTTGACAAGTAGGTATATGTTGATGTCTAGAGATAAAGCTTTTTTATGATATTTAGAGTTAGAGAATCTAAATTGTAGGTATGCAGAACATATATTCACATTTATCTATATAGACTTAAAAACATGTATGTATATACGTATTATATATTTGTTTTAGGAAATTAGAAAATCTGCTTCAGTGGACTTTGCTTCAGTAGTGAAAGTTCATGATGTGTCATCTTTCTAGAAAATAATAAATATTATTAAAATTGCTTTTATTAGCTCATTATGTAAATGATATAGATGATGTCTTACTCTTTCCCTTTTCCAATTTCATTAAAAATATAACTTGTTCTCTTTTCACTTTCAGTCTGCAATCTGTCCCTTTGTAACTTTTCCTCTTTAGCTTCGGCTTGGGGAATGTGGTCAAATAACATTTTCCTTATAAAAAAACTATAACTGAAGTAGGCACTATTTTAATATATACATCAAATGTGAGTAGACCTATCAAGCAAAATTGAATTCTCAATAAGCTTTGAGCAGCACAAGTTCTCATAGTCATCACATATGCAGAAAGGGCACATCCTTCTTCTAGTCCCATATCTATGTGTTTCCAGCACTTTAAATCATAAGGTATTTTCTTTGTTTCTTTACTTCCTTTCTACTTAAATCACATTTCTGACACATGATCATGTAATGAAAAAATTCCTGCAAATGAGAATATTTTGCTTCTCCTATCTACTATGTTATTGCTAAGAATGTAAAAGGAACAAGTATGTCCATTTTACTGCAGATATCAGCTTGTATTATTTCAGCAAGATGACATAAATGACAGTGGGGAGAATTAGGAAGAGCATGTGATTGTTGAAAATGTAAGTACATTCAGGTTTTTGGACAATCACACATGATTTGTGTATTAAAGCAAATATTTTAAGACAGCAATTTTCCTCTTTCTAGAATCTCTCCTCTGTAGTGAATTAATAACTGATCATTTTTTTTAAAAAAAAGCAATTACAATACTTATCTAGCCCCATTACGTACCACTAAGTGTGCAGGAAGGCAAATGGAGAACAAATGAATCTCAAATACCCTTGCCTTATTAGATTTTCATAGAAAGAACCATTTCTCCCATCTCCCTGAATTTGCTGTCTGTGGGTCCCAGGTGTTGTTGAGATTTAGATTATTTAATAAAGACACCTCAAGGCACAAGAAGACACTCAGAACATGATTAGTGAATGTCCTTTCCTTTTCTGGGTGGACGATATACAGCCAGTCAATTTAGGGCTGCGCTAAACGACCTCCAAAGCCCTTTGCAGTCCTGAAATTCTATTATGAGGAAACAGTTAAACAAAACAAGCGTCTGTGTGTGCACCTGCTCTCCTTATCTTCAGGGAAGGGTCATAGAGAGAACACACTCAAAAACTGACAATTCAAAGGTGATTTTGACCCAATATTTTGAAGGCCTTTTCCTCACAACTTTAACTATAATGGCACAGCTCGTACATAAGAGAGATTTATAAAAGTACATGTTTTGAAATTCAGGCTTGATTTCCATGAAGTATAGAAAATCATTCCAATTTGTATATGTAGGTGTGTCAATGAAATGTACATGAAGATGAAGTGGTATCCCAGAGTTATTTATTTTATTGTTTTTGGTTTTTCATTATTTTAAGAGATATGCCAATATTACTTAAACTATAAAGCATCTGGAACCTTAGGATAATAGCACTTTTTAATTTAATAGTTGGATTAAAAACTATCTCTTTAAACTGAATCTGGAGCCCAAGAAACAATTCCTAAAAACAGCTGAACTGAACCTGCCCCTGTCCTCTGGTCCGTAGGTGTTACCAAGTCAATTTTAGTGGTGAATGTCTGTTCCTATCTGGTGAGCTGTTCATTTTACTATCTACCAATTTCAAATATGACTAGGGCAAAACTCAGGCCGAAAGGACTTATTATAGCTTAACTATGTCTCTTCATTGATAATGTCATTTGTGGGGCTGGATATTTCTGAATTCTGAGCCAGTCCCCGAGGATATGACTTAAATGGAAAGCATTGAACAATAAGAAAGGTCACTTGCCTAACCTTTTAATATAAACTTGGTCAAGGGATTGGCTGACGACCGGTAGCTAGAAAGGGAAATGCCATGTTGCATTGTTGCACTGAAAAGCAGTGTTAACAGACCATTCACTGAAATGTTTGCAGCGTGCAATCGAGGACATCTTGAGCACTTTCCCACTTGTAACCTTTCATTGCGTCCATTATGGACGGCGAGGAATGTCAGGATGCACTGAAGGCAATTTTCAGAGAAAAGTCAGGAGGGCTGATAGGAAAGGGAGTTGACCTTTTATACAGCATCATCCCCCTGTCAGTGTCTCACAAATACAGTTGGGCAAACCTGCCGCGCTCCCTCCAGATACTTCAGGGCTAGAAAAGAAAAAAAATGGAGGTAATCATCCCTTAATTGAAGGTTAGCTCACATTAGGTCAATTGAATCCCCCTATTATATTTAAAAAAAAAAAAAATGGAAGAGATGATGATGATGAGGAGGAGGAGGAGGAGGAGGACGGAGAGAGGAGGAAGGGAGGAGGGGAGGAGGAGGGGGGAGGAGAAGGAGGAGGAGGAGGAGGAAGAACCATCTGCCCCCATGAGGCCAATGTTTGCACACCCCCTACCTGGGAACTTATTTTCAACTATAGGTTTTAATTTCCTTGTTCAAGTGCTTTGGAAACAGTCTTCTCACCTACAGTACATGAAGATGTATTTGTAGCATGCTATTTAGTGTGCTGTTTTGCTAAGTGTGTCTCTGTGAGTTTTACATTCCTCTGGGAGAAATAGCTTTCTTTTCCATATTTCACTTGCTCTTTTATTATCTCTAATTCTCTGAGGAAGATAATATTAGAGTGGTAGTAATAATTCAGATAGATCAGGCAAACATGGTACAGAATTGAAACAGCCGAACATTGTTTCTCTCTCACTTCAGGATTAAATCTATTAGGTAAATTATATCTTTTTATCCATAACCCTCATAAATATTATTTTAACAGATTAGGATAAAATCTCTTGATTACATCATGTTTCTAACAACTGATGAGATGAATGAGGCACACAAATAGAGTCTTAGTGCATTGCAAAGTGCAAGCATTCAATAAGGGCCAAATGGAAAATTCATTTTCTGTTTTCAGAAGTGGCCAAGTTGAAAACAAGGATGGAACATCACTTGTTTAAGCAAAGGGACTTGTGTGCTCTGACTTGTGTGACTTGTGTGCTTCCTGCTCCATTAATACTTTAACGAGAAAATCTCTGACCTTCAACCCCATCCCATTTTATCCCCATGACAACTCCCTTCATGGCAGGTTCCAAAATGTTTTCTGAAGAGGCTAGGTTGGTTTTCAGACTATAGCATAAGTGATAGTTCTCTCAGACTTAACAATTAACATCAGGTCAGTAGGATTATCTGGAAAGTGTTCCTTCTGTGGAGAGGACCCATTCCAGGTTCCTCTCTTTGCTTTGTGGATGACTGTCTCTCTGCATTTATTCACAAGTCATCCTCCCTGTATATGTTTCTATGCCTTTTTTACAAGGATACCCTATGAATTAAATGCTCACTCTAACAGGACCACATCCAAATTTAATTATATCTGCATCAACTCTCTTTCCAAATAAGTTCACATTCTGTGTTTTTTGGCACTAGAATTTCAATCTATGAACTTGGGAGGACACAATTTAACCCTAAACACATGCATTTAGAGACACTCCTCCTGCAAAATAATGTGAGGGATATTCAACATCATGTATCCCAGGAAGTTAAAAATTGAAACCATAGAGGAATGCTTTTAAATCCCACCATAATGGGTAAGGATCCACATGTCTTTTAGTATATAGAGAATGGTTACATGAGTTGTAGAATATTCATAGTAGAACAGTACACAGCAATATTGAAAATAAATGACTACAACAGGACAATGGAGTCACACAAGTTTTGGTGAGAATGCAGAGCAACCAGACTCATGTATTGCTAAGGGAATGGGTGACGGTCTGACATCTTTGACAAAGAGTTTGTCATTATTTGCTAATGTCAGAAATTTCACTCATAGATATATACACACAAGAAAAATAAGGCTATACAAAAGGCATACCCAAGAATGCTCACAGGAGATTTATTAATAATATTTTTTAAACCCGGAAATAACCAATATATCCTTCAACAGTATATGGATAAGTGAATTTTGATACGTTTACAGCGTATGTTGTATGCAACATCATAACTCAGTCTCATGGACATAAGTTGAGCAAAAAAAAAAATCCATAATAAATAATTATATGCTATAAAACTCTATTTACATAAAGTCCAGAAACAGGTAAAAAATAATACTGATAACAGAAGGTGTGTAAAATTTCATCACTCTTTTATATATGCTATACCTCAAAAAAGTTTAATCACAAAAAAATACAGTAACAGCTGAAAAGGAAAGCAAGTAGCTTGTAAAACTATTTACACAATTTAGAAAGTGAAAAAGGGTTAGTGAAGCAAAATCTCTTCCTATCCCAGAGTTTTATACTTTATACTACTAGCTCTTGGAGACTCAACCATTGTAGGTAACAACGGGGTAATTGGTAATAGCTGGGGGATTCCCACTTAATCAGACACTCCTCGTTCCCTTCCTGTTTAGGTTAGGGAATAGTGGTAGCAAGAGGGTTTCTTCCTCACTTTCTACTTCAGTCCAATCCTCTCACAGACATCACAGTCATACTACACTCGCTTAATTCAATATGCATCAGGAAATTCCCATTTTATAATGGGTATTTATGGAAAATATAAGGCTCAGGGGAATTATTAAGATGTTCCTATATGTTGCATTTATTTTCAAACTTTTACATTTGAATCAAAAGTCAAGGCCCAGGCCTGGGGCATTTTCAGTTCATGCCAAAATACCAGAAGGGGAATATTTCCATTGGAATGACTCAGGCTACTCACCAAATATTTACACATCCTTTCACACCCTTAACTCTGCAATGAAGAATTTGTGAATTTGGAAGTATTCCAGAATCATATAAATCCCCTTATTTTGAATTCAAAACTAGCCTTCTTGAAAGCGAAGACTAATCCCTATTGAAAACATAAGGAACATTGCTTATAAATGTAAAAAAAAATATTATAAGCAACTTACCTTTCATATACTATGCTTTATCACAAAAGGAAGAGTAACTTTCCACCTGATTAAGAAGTTGAACTTTGAGAAACTACATCTACCTTTTACTTTGGGCTCTGAATAAAGAAGGAAACTCTTCGGGATTCCATTAAGTAATGGGCTGATATATATCCTGAGAAATGTTTCAGGAAGTTATCCTTTTTTTTTTTTGCTCTTAAACAATTGCCTAGTAAATTGCTGCTAGCAGCCTGTCCTAAGACACCCAATCACCTCTGCCTCCTAGTAGAACAGCGACTGGTAGCTCGATCCCTTCTGATAACTAAATCTTTTCAGTCAAGTCCCTCTGTCTGGGATAAAGGGATTAAAGTATCTGAAAATTTCAGGGATGGAAGTGTATAAAAAATGGTTAAAAGAAAAATAATGTAGAAAGGTGATTAAATATGCCATTATCAGCTATTAATCACTTCTAAGAAAGTAGATTTAGTAGGGTGATATTGAAGTAAAAGTCTTAAATTGTTTTATTAAAATATACAAAAAAAAAACTGGTGTAATTGATTAGGCTAAGTTTGGACTCCGCATTGTTATTTCAAACATTACTAGTATATTTTTGGATATTTTCTCCCAAATCAGTAAAATAACTATTGTGAACACTGCCAAAGGCAGTGTTCATCCCAGTAGGTAGGGTTCATCCCAGTCATGACGAAATGATGATGAGTTTGATCCGATAGGCTTTCTGTTTTATCCCTCCTCTAAAAGCCAGGAACTTATCTCAGGGGCAGTCTTCACGCCTACTGGTCAGTGTCTCTGGTCTGGAAGGACCCAGGAGCACTGAATCCACTGCTTTATTAGCCTGCTCTGCTTGATCACCATGCTTCAAAACACTGAACGTTGTTGTCATGGGTGGCAATGAACTAATGTGATGGCATCGTGAAATTTATCAATTTTGGTTCAACTATTCAGTCTTTTGCGAAGGTACTTGAAGAATAATTTAATATTAGAAGGCTGAAACTATTGTAAGAGACAATTGAAGGTGAGGATTCATCTCTAATCACCTTCTAATCATAAATGTTTGCTGGTTCCATGTCTCTAAATGGGCCTTGCCTAGAATACTAAAGACAAAAATGGGAAAAGAGTAGGGTAGTAGAAATCATCCATCAGTATGTGCTCTTCTTTCTATGAACCCAGGGTGCAGGCTGTGACATTCTGACATCACTTTTCAGCAACTGAGGATATGAAGGTGTATGTTTTCTTGATACTGAGAGATGGATATGTTATAAAATCAGCTTCCTCTTCTCTAAGGTCCTTGAAGCTTCCTGTAACATAAGTAGGAGTTTTATGGCAGGGGACAGTGTAGAACTGGATACAGTGGGAATACTTTTATTAGAACCAAACATGCAGTAAAATAAAATTCAAGTGCAGTTGGGACAAGTTGAAAACTCTCACTTATGATGCATCTCTAATTCCCAAGAGCCCACATTCTCCATTCCTGCTCACAAAACTGCCTGGGGAAAAGTCAGCTGACTTATGTAAGTAAACCACGATTGTGTTTTACTGTGCCTGGCCAGTCTATTAAAGGAGTAGATTCATTATGTACTAGAAACTAAGGTATTTTCCCCCTCTCAGTACTCCAACATCTAAAGCACTCACAAGGGTTTTTAAATAATGTATGAGCAAGTACTGGGCCCTTTCCTTTCCCAGATCACTCCTCTTTGGTCCTCAAATCAGATCCTGGTTATGAGAGCTCGTGGAATTCCCCACCGACTACATCCCTGTACAGCATACAGAATTGAATACAGCTGAAATCACTTTCCTCTGCAGCTGCAAAATAATGATCCCAAAATAGTTTATCAAAGACTAAGAAAACATGGACTTAGAAGAACACCAAAAGGGAAAAATTTATTCCCACCATGTCAAGATTTTTACTCAAAGAAATATATCTAGAAAATTAGGAATGTATAGATTTTCTCACTTGAACTGCTAATGTGTGCATTCCTTTGTGCTGATATTTTATCAGGACTACCTGTAGTATTCCAACTTAATAGTTTAAAGATATTTTTTACTGTGGGCCTAAAATAAAGCTGAATATTTAGGTCAGAAAGTATTTGCTCTTAATTCATTAACTTTGTGATATATTTTGGTAACTGAGTTTGCATGGCTTTTTTTTTGCTGGATACTAAAATTCTGGGAGGGAGACTAAGGAAGGCAGTACTTTCAAACTTTGTCTTTGCTAGTCAACACCTTCCTAAATCTTCCTATTCCTTGTTAACAATTTACATATATGTCATTGGTGTTGGATGGGACAAATGGACACATAAAGAATGTGTAGGTGTGATAGCAATCAGAATATTTCAATACCAAAGGCTTGTGTAAGACTTTATCAAAAAAAACATGAAAATAATCATGTTTCTCATGTATTTATTTGAGCTATCAATTTAGAATAATTTATTTGGATTAAAATAATTACTTATTTCTTTTCAATCAGAGGAGAACATAATTAGAAAATATTTACTGTCAAGAGAAGCATGACAACAAATTTGAAAACCTGTCCATTATCTTCCAAAATCTACTTGGGACTAGTGCCACTTGGATACAAACAAAGCTATCTAATCAGTGTGACTGAAAGAGCCACAATCTTAGAGACAGAAAAAGGTTGGCACAATATTATCTTTGTGATGAAAATAATGATTATGTGTGTCAAAAAGAATTATAATAAAACCTGCAGAAGATATATTTCCCAAAACTTTTAGTCACGGATTGATCATTGTACTGTTCTAGTCTACAGTGTGGGAATATAGGATTGAAGAAAGCATGGACAATCTTCTTAGAACACATTCAAAAAAACTGTTCCATTCAGAAATTTAAATACCATGCAATATAACTCAGAGAAAAGAGGGAGATGAAAGCAGGAGGAACAGTAGGGGAAATAATGAACTCATTTTGTATAAAACAAAGGGGAAGAAAGACACTCTTAGGGCAACCAGTATTCATTTCTCATAAGAGTAGTCCCATGATGCACCACAAAAGTTTTAAAAAAGTTAACATTCATGTATATATGCAATATTACAACATTATATGATAATAATTATATAGCATTACTTATATTCCATTATATAAGCAGCAGTCATATTTTATAATCAAGTTCATTTATTTAGAAATATTACTTTAAATAGTCTCAAAATGAAGGACAGTTAAAATTGGGTGAAAAGTGAATATTGTGCCATTTTTATAAATTGCTCCACATTTTATGGTATCGTACTTTAAGGAGTAGCATATCGATTTGCAAAAACACACCTGACAAATACTTTTAATTTTTGGCATGATTTTTGCAACAAGCAAATTTTGTTTCTAAAACCTGTCAATAGATCAGCTAGTCATAATTCATTTTTTATTGCTCTGTAACAGGATTGTTATTTGGTTTGTTGTGGCAAGTATAGATTTATCATCATTTGGGAGGAACTTCCTTACAAAGTGCCTACTTGGAGGGGTTAAGGATCAGTGCTATCACCACCGTGGCCTAAGTTCATCCCGGACAGGGAGCTAACCCACACATGGCGCAGCAGACTTCTATCTTACGTACTGTTCCCCTCAGCAATGTATGTCAGTTAATCCTCCTGTTCTGCTCCCCACTTTGTCTCTGGTGAATTCTCTCACACTCCCTCCCTGATGTCTCTGGCCTGCATCCCAGATCTTATATGCATAAATAAATAAAAATAAATCTTTTAAAACAAAACAAGGTCCCTACTTGGACCTAATATGTACTCAGCTTTCTCCCAGAGTGATTACCAAGCCATAATTTCCACAATTATATTAGTAAGCAGATTCATGAGGGAAATAAAACTGTTCTCAGCTTATTGGTGAGAGCGTAATAAAGCCATTAACTTATTTTCAGTGATAGCTTATCCCCTAATTTCAATAATCATGGAATCTTCATGAAGAAGTCACCATAAAATGAAAAAATGTCCCTTACCTGAGGTAGAAGATCTCTTAAAAGAGTTATTCTGTGCCCATTTGAGAAAACAAATTATGATGCAGCTATCACAAATACAAGTGAAGGCCAAGAAAAGTCAAGCAGTTTCACTGAAACTATTATTATTTTAATTTCTCAAAGTCTACTTACTAAAACAAACGGTCACAGAGATGCATTTTCATTCAAAATATAACATCAGCACACGTGTTAACTTTGCTTGTGCTTAGTGTTATGATTTTGATTCAGTTACCACAAATTTGTTATAAGTTGGAGCAGAATCCAATTCTGCTTAACTCATTATCTGAACCATCCTTAACTTGCAGTCCTTCCTTTGTTTTAAGTGTAGAGATTCATAGATTTGAACTTTAAGTTAAATTGGATGAAACACATACCCAAAGGTTTCATCCTTTGATATTTAAACATGTTTAGCTTAAATAACTTGAAATAACATCACTGTACATCTTGAACTATTTAAACTCTCTCTATATTTTTTAAAAACTTTATTTTGCTATACCTTAATGGGAAAAAGTCACATGACAAATGTGTTAGGGAAACGTGAAATTATTGTGATTTCTAACCATTCCTGAAAAGTTTCAATTTAGAAAAGTTGCTATCAGGAACACATCATTTTAAATCTGGATACGGAGCAGACTGACTTTTCCTTTAAAATAAACTTTAGCTTATAGCCTTTATTTGACATGAAAACACTGATCAGTAGGTTTTATTGATTACTTAATGTAGTAAATCAATCTATTTCTGACATTTTTTTCAGAGCTAAAATGACTCCATCTAGACACTAAAACACAAAATTGAGAAAGAGTTTGTGTCATTAACTAGTGAATTTAGGTTCTAGGAATAGATATTCATATTTACTTGACAAATGTTTATTTAGTATCCCCAATGGACTGGACATATTTCACACAATGGAGTACAATATAAACAAAATAGACAAAAGGCTGTGCCCTCGTGGAACTTCCATTTTAATGGAAGAGACAGAAAGTAAATAAAGAAATAAAGAAAAATATTTAGTATGCAAGATACAAAAATCCTAAGAAGGGATAAAGGCATAAGAATAGAAAAGTGTACAAAATGGAATAGAAAAGAACACAAGGGACCATGGAGATGGATCACGGGTGAATTGGTGGTGGGCTACCCAAGGGGAATGCAAAATGTAAAAGACATAAATAACAATAAAAATATATATAATAAAAAAAAAGAATAGAAAAGTGTGTGTGTGTGTGTGTGTGTGTGTGTGTGTGTGATTTTACACATGATGTGCAGGTAAAAAATGCTTCCAAAAGATTTGAGAGATGCATTGAGCTAATTCTGCTTATGCCCTAAGAAAAATACACCATTTTATTAAAAAATGGATTTTTTTGTTCCAATAAATTTTCGTGAAAATGTTATAAGAAGTGTGCCTTTAAAGAAATACATGAATTGAAACTGTAATACAGAAAATAAATGTCTATACAATGTATATTGGTATGTATAGGTAATTTTAGTCCACCTTCCCATGATCTTTTACAAAATTAGAAGATTCTGAACAAATAAGTTGTTTCACCTTAGTTGGAGGTCTAGAATTGCAAATGAATTAACAGTAAGGGATAAAAAATATTTTGGCTCCAAACTTCAGTCCACGTATGTTAGAGTGGATTATAAAACATATAAGAACAAGTGATCTTTCAGAGTATTTGGCAAACTGAATCTCAGCATCTTAATATAGGAACTGTAAAATAATATTGCACATTTTTGTAGCTCCAACAAGTACTTTGCATTATTTTTAAGTAAAAATTTAACAAGTACTTTTAGCTAAGGAAAACTATCATGGTAATGATGTGAAATCTACTAAAAACGTAAGGGATATTTTTCATAGGGAGATACTAGAAATGAATGTGCCTGCCTTTAAAGAGATATCAGCATACAACTCATCATCTAGTTTTTAGGAAGGTGATAAGGTTTTTTATAAGACACATAAGATATCTTACACTCCTACCATTTCCACAGTATAAGAACTTGTACATCTCCAAATCATGTTCAAATCACTCTATACCTTTATACTCTAAAGCATCTGCTTGCTTCAAATAACAAATGAAAGGAAGGACCCCTTTGGAGATTAAATCAAGACCTATCATTCGGGATTATTTGTGGACATAAAGGAAAGACTCTGATCTGAGTACTGAATACAATTAAGAGTCAGACCTTGGAATAGTCACATTTTCAGCGATCATTTTCCTGTCGGGTCCTTATCCCGAAATCCATTGAGTTGAAAGCCCCTGAGGGGGTCAAGGGGGGGATTGCACTCTTGTATCAAATTCTTGGACCTATTTTCAGCAACAGCCAGTGTTTCTGTGATAGAACATCTTTCATCTACTCATCTTGACTAAAACTACACTTGCAAGGAATGAGTTGTATGTGAAATCCAGTGAAGTGCTGCTCCTAAGACCTGGGACCTGCTGAATTCAGATGATTTTCTAAGCAAATCACCAAATCACTGATTTTGCAATTTTAAGAGTGCCAGTAATAGCTGCTTAAAGAAGTACTTAAGGTTTTTCAAAGAACTAGGAACCAAAATTTAATTTTTTGCCATGTTTCATCTTTCAGACATGATCATTCCTGCTCAGCACAACTACCTCCTGCTCTAAAATCAAAGAGAATAATACCCTTAGGAGTAGTGTTGTCTCTGCCAATTTCATGTTTCACTAGAACCAATCAAGAAAAGATTATAGCATTTCTTACTTCTGAACAGAATTCACCTCTTTTCCTGAACAGGGTCTACTTAGTCAATTATTGTGCTCATACAAATCATATATACACACACATATATGTATATATACATACACATATATCTATATATACAAATCATATATATATATGGACACACATATATGTGTGTCTGTATACATATAATTTAACAACAGCAACAATATCTCCAGGGAACTGACTCCTGACTCATGTAAAAAAATAAGTCTTTTCAGATTTAGATTTTAAGAAAAGCAGAAAGTTTTCTTTCTGTAAGGAAGCATTCTCTTCAACCTGCCTGCACAGAAGATGTGTTTTCTAAATATGTGTAAGACATACCTGGCAATGTCTGACACCTGTGTCCATAGGGGAGGGCCCATTAGGCTGCAGTAGTGACCACGGTCAGGTGGTTCAGGTACGAAATGCCAGGTGTACATGCCCTAGGCCAATCTCACAGGCAGCCTCTGTCCTCCCAAATCTATCTGAGAACAGAATGTCAGTGATGTACAACTTTGAGGGAGCCAGTTCTAACAGCATTGTATATCCAACTGTGTTGGAAATAACCCAGAGAAGCTTGTTTCAACAGGACTTCTAGCTGCTGTTCTAAGTCCAAAAGGTTCAAGGAAGTCTTTGAACTTGAGGATGCCTATCATTCCCAGGTTTTGAAAGCATCTAAGAACTGCTAGCTGCCAGTTGCCAGGAAACGGAGAAAGGAAGTTAATAAGCTAACTCACTTTAGTCATAATTTATTGCAGTTCATGTTTTTCCCTGTCTTTTTCACACATTTGGAATGCAATGCTACCATGGGAGATCTATTCCTCAGAATATATTTTGAATCCTTTTTCTGAATCCCTGCTTCATAGAATTTTATAATTTTGAAAACTACATGCCTCTAGTTATTCTTGTTTGTAAAATTTGTGGAATCTAGCCACCTTCAAGTTCACAGACACACTGTCTAAAGGGCTCACCTTACATTCTACTGACTTTTCTAATGGTGAGCTGCACAGGGTGACACAGCGAAAGACCTCTAGAATAAGACCCAAAGCTGGAATGTGAGGCCTCACTCCACAATCACCACTTTAGAAGCTATCTGAAATGATTTAAACTCTGATCTTACATACACAAAACAGACATAGTTAAAAATGGCTTATATCTTAAGAGCCTGACTTATTAATCAAAAGAGATGATTTGTTTAAAATACTTTGTTGGGGGTAATCTATGCAGAAATAAGCATTTTTTAAAAAAATATATTTTGAAGACACTGACAATTCTGGGATTTTCCAAATGCTAATGATCTCATCTCTTGGACTTCTTGCATTTACAATATATGATAATATAATCTCCCTCTCTGGGAATTATTATGTGCAGGAAGGAAAACACTTGCTAGAAGGTAACAGGTTAAAGATAATATTCTCCTTCCCTTTTCTTGCTCCCATGAGAATGTACTGCCCAAATGACAGACCTGAAAAGTAATGTGCAATGTGCCTATATTGGAGAAATTACTTCATGCTTTTGGACTACTTTTCTGGGGGAAAAAGAAAGCTCAAAGCACTATGGGAAACTTGCTATCCTAAAGGAGAAAAATTATTATTTGAAAGTGGAGTGTAATAATTTCTACTGGGATAAACCAGTAGGATGTAGGTGAAAACAACCTTAGTGTCTGTTTATGGATGAACTGATAAAGAATTAGAATATATATACAGTGGGGTATTATTTAGCTAAACAAGGAATGAAGTCTTCCTATTTGTTACAACATGGATGGAACATGAAGACATTAAAGAACTGAAATTATCTTAAGAATATTAAGTCAAAGAGAGAAATCAAAATACTGTGTTATTTACATATGGAATCAAAAAAATAAAGACGTAAAATAAGGTGAACTTGTAGAAATGGAGAGGAAAAAATTGGTTTCCAGAGATTAGGGTTAGGGAATAAAATGGTATAAATTTCAGTTATAAAATGAATTAAATCTGAAGATCTAACATAAAAAATGGTGACTACAGTTCATAGCACTGTATTATATAATTGAAATTTGTGCTTGAATATCAACAAGAAATTAAAAGATGAAGTTCTTTACTTTGCTCCTGTGAGAAATATTTATCATTTAACCAGAGGGAAACTATACCCAGAGAATCTTGTGATTTGGAGCAAAACCGAAACACCCCTTGACATCAAATACCAATACATATTGCATAGAGTAGAATCATGCTTTATTAAACAGAAAGAAGAGGAATGCCTGGAGGCTATGATATAGGGCAAGGGACACAGAGAGAAAGAAAGTCTCAGCCACTGACTTAAGAAAGGGAGAGATAAAGTGTGTGGAGACTCACATTTGACTGAGGAGAAATATATATAGAGGAGCAGTGTCCTCAGAAATTAGATCAGAAATGGTGATCTGGCTGGATTCCCCTTCCTTCACTCTACAGGACTGGTATTAAAATAAGGATACATCTTACCCAAAGCAATATACAGTTTAAATATAATCCTTATCAAAGTTTCAATGGTATTAAAAAAAAAATAGAGCAAGCATTACTAAAATGTATATGGATCCACAAAAATACCCTCTATAGCCAAAACAATCCTGAAAAACAAAAACAAAAAAAGACTTCAAACTATACCATAAAACTACAGTAATCAAAACTGTATGGTATTTGAAGAAAATTAGACACACACTCCAGTAACATAGAATTGAGAGACCACAAGTAAACCCACACTTATGTGAGCAGGTACTTTATGATAGAAGAACCAAAAGTATATAATGGAGAAAGAAATATTTCTTGAAAAAATGGTATTGCAAAAACATAACCACATACAAAATAATGAAACTACACCTTTGTCTCACACCATACACAAAAACTAACCTCAAATGTATTGAAGACTAGTATGTAAAACATGAAATGATAAAATACATAGGCAAAAACAGGTAAGGCACTCCTACATTAATTTCAGCATTGTCTTTAGGGATTCAAGTGCAATAGAAGGGAAACAAATAATATAAATAGGACTACATCAAACTAAAAAGCGTCTGCACAGTGAAAGAAGTTATGAAAACAAAAAGACACCTACCAAATATGGAAAATATTTGCAGAGCCTACATCAATAAGGGACTAATACTCAAGATTTACAAAGAACACATAGATGTCAACTAAAAGAAAGCAAAGAACCCAATCAATATATGGGTAGGAAACCGAAACAGACTCTTCTCAAAGACATATAAATGGCCAACAAGCATGTGAAAAGATGCTCATCATCACTTATCATCAGGGAAATGCAAATCAAACTCACAATGAGATACTACCCCATACCTATTAGGATGGTCCTTATTAAAAAGACTAGAAACAAAGAAATGTTGACAATGTTGTGGAAAAAAGGAACTTTTATAAACTGTTAGAGGGAGCATAGACTGCTCTAGCCTCTTTGGAAAACAATACAGAGGATTCTCAAAATATTAAAAATAAATGTACCATATGATCCAGCTATTTCATTGCTATCAAAGAATACAAAGATACTAATTTGAAGAAACATATGCATTACCATGTACATTGAAGCACTACTTATACTAGCCAAAGTGTGGAAACAACCTAAGTGCCCAAGACAGAAGAGTGGATTAAGAAGATGTGTTATATACACATGATGGAATCTATTCAGCTATTAAATGAAATTTTGTTATTTGCAAAGACTGAGTGGAATTGGGACGGATTATGCTAAGTGAAATAAACCAGAAAGAGAAATACAAATACCTGATGATTTCACTCATGTGGAATATAAAGAAACAAAACAAAGGAATAGAACAAATTTAAAGCAAAACAAATCCAAAAATAACACTGCAGAATTGATGTTACCAGAAGGGAGGGTGGGGACACATAGCTTGATATAAATTAAACAAAAAGAATTGTATTAATAATGAATATATTGAAGTGGATTTATCAAAACCAAGAACTTTCAATGACATTCTAGAATGTTCAGAGAATTTTAGGGTTAATTAGTAGATATGATGAAGAGTCAAATTCATTTAAAGCTGAATTTTAAAAGGTGACACATATTTTAAATAAAAAAGAGAACACCTCTTTCATCTCCAACCCACTATAGCAAGGGGTGGCCATTTGATCTAAACTCAGCTAACCCAATGGTGGTTCCTAGAACTTTGATACTTAAGTAGATATAAGGACAAAAAAAAAAATAGTGAGTGACTGATAAGAAAATTTAATATATAGGTCCTCCCTAGTGGTGCAGCAGTTAAGCACTGCGCTGTGGATCTGTCGGCAGCAAGGACACCAGTTCCACGCCCTGCGGGGGAGATTCACACATGGCAAGGCAGACCTCTCCTGCCTCACCCGCCGTTCCCCTCAGCAGTGTGTTTCATAGATCTCCCTGTTCTGCTCCGCACTCAGTCTCTGGTGAACCCTCTTGCTGCCCCACACCTCTGGCCTGTACCCCAGCTTGTATGCATAAATAAATAAATCTTCAAAAAAAAAGAAAAAGAAAATTTAATATATATATATATATATAGAGAGAGAGAGAGAGAAGGCTAAGATCTATAATTATTCATTACAACATGGAAGAAAATGCATAAAGGAAAAAATATTGTGGATGGAATAATTATGTGAAAATGTAGCAACTACTATGTAATTTTGTAAATGAATGCTTTGAATTTCCATAGTCTTGAAATTAAAAGGCACTCTTTTTTTTTTGCATGATTTTACATACTGTATGTGATTTAGGGGAATAATTTCTCTTCAGAGATGTGTCATCACACTACATACACAATTAAAACACCCATATTCTACCTTAAACCAATGGGACCCTTTCCCTTTGGGTCCCCATCCCATCCTCTAGTAGTCAAAAGACAATTTTTTATTCATTTTTTGTATTATTAAAAGGCAGTTTTATTGAGAAAAAGAGGTACCTGCATAGACACAGGTGTGCAGTTTTAATATACAAAATCTGAGTTTTGTAAAGGCAGTTTTTAATCTTCAAGTCTTTTACTTTTCTGTTATGAAGTCCATTTTGAAACTCATAAGAATTTCACAACAGAAGAAATTCTATTATGAATAGTAGTGATTGTTTAATAATTCTACATAATGAAGTCATGTATGGAATTAAAAAAAAATAAAACAGCCATGCCTAGACCCCACGACTAGAAATTCAGATTTACGGAGTACAGTCTGAAAGATAAGGATATTTTTTAAAGTTTTCTAAGTCATACCAATGTACAGTTGCATTGAGAACCAGTGATGTAGGAGGAATAGGAAAAGAGCAGTTGATCAGTTGATTCTTGTTTACATGAATACACTAAGCTAGCTTTGCACAGTCACCTACTAAATGTACTTTCCATTTTATTTTCCATTTGGAACTGGAATGATTGACAGTGTTTGTGCAGCTAGTATCATTTATTCCAATTAAACACTAGCAATATGTTCTTTCGTCATTTTATTTTTTTTGCCTAGAACTGGGGTGTAGGCCACAGGTACAGGAGTGAGAGGATTCACCAGATACAGAGTGGGGAGCAGAACAGGTAGATTGACTGAAATACACTGCTAAGGGGAGCAGCAGGTGAGACAGGATAAATCCTCTGTGCCATGAGGGTTACCTCTCTGGCTAGAAATTGAGCTCAAGCCTTAGTGGTGATAGTGCTGAGACTTAACCGCTAGTCCCTCAGTGAGCCTTGTCTTTTCTTTCTACAGGATTAAACACTAATATCTGATAGTTTGAATAGGTGTTCCCAATATGTGAATTTACAAAGAAAATACAAGCAGAGCTGATGGTTAAATATGCCAAAGCCATCTCTCCGTGATGGTTGTCAGTTTTGTCCTTAGGAACAAACTGAGTCACCAAGAACAATTAATGTGCATTTGCTACTTGAATTTACTATGTGAGAAATTCAAAATGATTATTCTTTTCTTTGGGTGACAGCAATATTCTTTTATTCAAAAAGAAGACACATCTAAGCAAATCATTAATTTTTAACCAGTGAATGACACTGGAGAATTTTATAAAATCTCAAGACAAAACATGCCTCACAAATGATCTAATAATACACTCTCACTTTGTCACAGGAGAAGAAATTTGTCCCAAGAAGTGACACAGTTCACCCATTGCCACCTGTTAAAATTAGTAGACAAAGTTCCAACCTGGAACAAACATTTTCTGTTTCTCAGCTCACTATTTCTTCTGTAATAGAATAACTTCATTTGTAATTTTCCAAATACTACAAGTAAAAACTTACTAGTTGTGAAAATCAAAGATTTCTATAAATTGTCATAAAAACATAAATTGATTTCTTATAATTCTCGATTTTCCTATAGATGAAACTTAGATAAACCTAAGCTAACTATTAAAATTGTGTTAACATTTAAATTTCAAAAAGCTTGCACAAATTTTCCCAGAAATAGTTTCATTAATCGAAAGCATTCCTTTAAAATTGTTGACTGCATTCATTAATTTCCATTTCTTAAGGAAGATATTTCCTAAGTATACCTCTACTTTGGATCAAGAGTTCCAATATTCCATCTGTCTAATGGGAGGCAAGGGAGACAGTCCAAGGCCTAATTTCCACTTATGGAACAGAATTCATGAAGCATGGCTTTTATTCATGGAAAAGTTTACATAGCACTGTGGTGGGCTGTTCATTATTGTATGTTTGGAAGGTTCTCAAGTTCTCACCAACACTACACAGTTGGTTATCCTCTAAGCGTTTGTTTTAGTTACTGGTAACTTTCTATTTCCCTCACATGCCATTATTTATTGCCTTCGTTAAATCTTCTTGTCAAATATTACCATATTCACAGTTCCATATTCAAGACCAAAAGTTCTTGTTCATGCAGCTGCCTTTATAAAGTTTATTTGACCCTTCCTGGGATTGATTTTTCAATGGAGATCATAGAATAGGAGGTACCTTATCATCATATGAACTTCCACAATTTCAAATCCAGAGAATTATCTTCCATTTCCTTCATACACTTCAAAACAGGACATTCTGTGGTCTCCCATGATTAGGCATTGCTGTGTGTCAAACTCTTTCTAAATACATGACTCTGGATTTCTCTAAAATATCCTTTTATTGCTGTTCAGTGACTATTTCTTCTATTATAGAAAATAATTACACCTATTATAAAAATGAAATTCCTACTCCATGTTAAATACTCAAGGTTTTATTTTTTTTATTTTGTTTTGTTTTCCAGAACAGTCAGGCTTCAAGGTCTCTTTCTTGTTTGCTATTTTAGTTATTGGTGGCTTCCTTTGACCCATTATGTCATTCTTGCCTCAATTTAATTTTCCTGGCACCCAAGACCTGGGTCTGAATTCCAGCTCCACCATTTCCTAGCTGTGTGATTCTCAGAAATGTATTTATTTAAACTCCATAATTCCAGGGTTCTATTAATATAAATAAAACTAAAAATAACACCAATCTCAAAGAATTATTGTTAGGGCTAAATGTTAAACATATAGCATGATGTCTGGTACAAAGTAAAAATTTGTCATGTTAGCTATTTTTATTATTTGTCCAATTGGAGGCAATTGTAACCATGAAGAATAGGCAGCTAAAAGTGGAAGGGGCCAACTCCACTTTTGATTCTTACAACCAGTAAAAACAGTCTCTCTTCCAGTAAAAAGAAGGATTCCAAGATTCCCAGTTAATTGCTCTATCACTACAAAAATAATTAGTCATTGAAATCGAAACTTTGAGTTTAGACTCTGCAGGGTTACACGCACAGATTCTACTGTGATAATTACAAGTTCACAAAGTAACAAGATGTTAGCATGAAAAAGTGGTGGAAATTAATATTACCTTCAATAAATCTCAGTTATTTTAGGAAATTTGTGCGCTTTTGTAGGAAACTCATCATCTTTAATTGTCTTTGCTGAAGATTATTTCAGACTCTCTAATGTTTTCGGAACATAGTTTCTCCTCTGCCCAAAGTGTTAAATGAATATACACAGGCACCTGATGAGTCCCAACAGTAAAATAGCAATTTCTGGATGATTCCTTTCTAGCAAAAAGTAAATAAATAGTAAACCAAGGTCCCAGTTTTTTCCACTTACATCTTAACCCCAATTATAATAGGAGTTTTCTATATATACTTTTACATTCTAAAGGTTATGCAACACATTACCAAAAAATTATATTTGGACAGTAAGACTTCGGGGAAGATAACACAAAGTAAATCACTCTCTTCTTTACTGTACTCCATTCTTCACATTTTCGAAACACTACCTAGCATGTCCCCTTCCACTTTAGAAGTCATTGATATGATAGATGTCTTCATCCTGATTCAAATTCTAATTCAAACATATATGCATCTTTCCTTTGCTGCAAGATAATTTGAACAGTTATAAAAATTTGATGTGTCTATATGTTTTCTTAATTTCTTCATGAAAAAAAATGAAAGTCTTAGGTAAAAAATATACAGTTAAATACAAGGGATCAATAATCCTAAAACATAAATTATTCCTCAAGGAAATGAGGTATGGTCATATTCATATTAAATTTTGACCTAAAATAAGAACTTAAAAAAATTTGGAGAAAATCAAACTAGAAAAAGATTAGGCTCCACTATGAAAAGACTAATCCTCTCCCATAACTCAATTAAGGAAGATATCATATCAGCTCAGAGAAATGATCAGAAACCCAAGAAAAGAGATTAAAAATAAGGATTTAGGTGTGATTCAATTTAGTACATGAACTGAGAAAATGAAAACTATGGTCTCTCCTGATGGACATTCAGACATCAAAAAAAAATGATTTATTTGTACTACAGGCCAGAAAAGTTCAGAGGTGAGAAAAAAAGGTGACAGCTTGACAGGTTTACCCAGGTGTGGGAAACTTTAACTAAGAGTTTGAAATCTCTTTATTGATGAATTTGTAAGTAATGAAAGTGGGAAAAAATTCACAATGATTGATAGCTTTACTGTCAGAGTTAAATTGAAATGGTTACCAATTTCAAGAGGAGGTCAAGATAATGAAAACACCACATATTTCTATAGAGGTCCCCTGGTTATGAGACTTTCAGATACACTATAGCACTTTAGTTTCTCAATGATTCTAAAGCAGGTATGACAGGTATTATTCCAATTTGACAGAGAAAGAATTGGGCCTCAGAGAGGGAGTTTCACACAGGAAGAATCAGGGTCAGAGCTGTAACTCATGGATATTTTTTTGACTCAAAGTCTTATGCTGTGTAGCAAGAGAGAAAGGGATGTTTAAATATATATTGTAAAACCTGGTTTTCAGGAACATGTGATTCTATTCTATCCTCATAACACCACAATATGAACAGATAATAAAAATTATCATTTATTCTGAGCCTATTATGTATCACACATCATGTACATCTATTAAATGTGAGTGTTCACAATTGTACACAAGGTAACATTAGTGTTTCAATTATAAAGATTAAGAAAAGTTATTCTCAGATTAAACCACTAAATTTAGATCATAAATCCTTCAAATATCATTTCAAAACATGCATCTTTTCATATGACCTGCCCCTACTCTTAACCTACCCCGGTCTTAAGACAAAGATTTGCTCTCTAAAGTCTTGACTTTCTTCATTCTCTGACATCATATTGACCCATGGTCCTTCTTCCCATAACCCCTGTTCTCTCATCTTTGCACACAAGTCCACCCTCATTCATACAGTTCACTCATTTCCTCAGAGAAATTTTCCAGACTAAGCTATTTCCTATTATCACCTTCTTTCTTTGTGTTCTCTCATTGTATGCTCCTATATTTTTTCTAGCACTTATAACAGTGTTAATTTTTTTTATTTATCTGTAAAATTATTACAGTATTGTTTCTTCTATCCAAAACTGAAAATTTGATAAATATCAGAATTATGCCTTTTATTTTTGCCACTTGATTCTTATTCCCGGTATAGTACGGACTACAAGTCTTTTTTAAACAAAAATTATTCTCTTTTTCAACAAAACATTTCAAGAATAGTACATGTACCATACTGAATGATAGGCTATACCAAAGAAAACAAACTGTATATTGGGTAGATCTACTCTTTTCATAAACTGTCATTCTTGACATATTTCTTCCAAATCAAAGAGTAGATCTACCCAATATACAGTTTGTACATGTCTAAAACTACACAGAAATAAAGAAAATTGCTCTATTAATGATTACAGTTTAATTATAAAGGCCGACAACTCAGTCACAACCAATCAGAAAGCATGCTTAGTGCAAACATGGGGAGGCAGGGACAGAGCTGACATGTAACCTTCGGGTATGCCACTCTCTCGATGGCCTATGGTCACCAACCCAAAATCTCCTGGAACTTTATCGTTGCAAGGTGTTCATATCAGCTTATATAGCATACACATGAAGTTATTGGTCAGATAATTGAATTGCAACTCCAGTCCCTTTCTCCTCCCCACTGATCGGTCAGCAGGTGAAGTTAAAAGTTCCAACTCTTTATTTTTTTTAAAGATTTATTTATTTATGCATACAAGAACTGGGGTGTAGGCCAGAGGTGTGGGGTGATGAGCAGATTCACCAGAGACAGAGTGGGAAGCAGAACAGGCAGGTCTACTTAAGTACACTGCTGAGAGAAGCAGCTGGCGAGGCAAGAGAGGTCTGCTGTGCCATGTGGAAAGCATCCTGGCCAGGCATCGAACTCATGCCGCAGTCGAACTCATGCCGCAGTGACTGCAGATAGCTTCATAGCGCTGAGCCTGTTGCCCCACAGGAAGGCCCCCCAAAGCTCCAACTCTTTAATATTTTAATCTTTTGGTTGACTTTGTGCTAAACAAAATACACTCCTATCACCTGAGAGATTCTGAGGATTTTAGAAACTCTGTGACAAGAATTAAGGAGAAACACCAACTGTCTGCCTGTCTATCTATCTATCTATCTATCTATCTATCTATCTATCTATCTATCTATCTTTACCATGTGGGGAAAGTGGGAGGAAACTTTTTTGGAAGCCATAACCTTGCTGCCAACTCTCCCTAATGACAATCAGCCAATCTCTGTTTCATTTTGAGGAACTTTGACAAAAATGAAATGCCATGTGTAAATTTTTCAAAGATTCAAGACTGTGCATACAATAAATGAAATTGACCTTTATTTTTAATCACAATTTGATAAATTGGAGAAAGTCTTGAAAGCAACATAAAAATATTCAGATTCTGATTTCAGAATCAAAAATGTATGTCAACAATTTTGAAATATTTCTTACTAATAAATCTGCAAATGTATATTTGGGCAATTCAGCAAGGTATAACATTCATAAATGACTTTCAGTCCTAAAGAAATTCTCTCCCTCTCCCAGTTGTGTGCATGCTCCTCTCCTCTTCCTTCCTCCTCACACAGCATGACTATCACTCAAGGGCTAAAGAAGCATAAAGGTCAATTGCTCCACATCTTTACAAGGAAGGAACATTTTAAAATCCAATTCAGATCTAGCTTATTTCAGAGCAAAATGGAGTCTTTAAAATGTACATGCATGCTCATGTCACTGTGTGTGTGTGTGTGCGTGTGTGTGTGTGTGTGTGTAGGCTGCATATTTTTATATGAAAGAGTAGGTCGTTTCCAACTGCATCCCAGTAAGATAGTCAAATATATAGGGTATAGGTAGTGAAATTTATGAGAAGGAATCTACTAACTGCACAAGCTTTCAAATCTTTCTAAGATACATACCACAGCCCACACACTTCATTTAAAATATTTTTTAAAATCTAAAAAGTTTATTTGAATTGACTGAGAGTCAAGCGAATAACTGTCAGGGGAAAAAAAAAGAAAAATTACTACAGCTTGAAGATTTTCACCCGTTTTTTCTGGATTAGCTGTATTTACTAGGATGGAAGTTATATCTAGCTTTTCCTCATTCTTATTTGACAAAGTATGGTCTTGGGAGATTACAAAGTCCAGCTCATTAGTTGAAGTAGGTCTTATCGCTTCACTTTTTGAAATTCTAATGAAAAAGCCATGAGCCTCTTCTCTAAAAAATTAAGATGTATGCAAGTGTAATTTTAGGTGGTTCACATCTATTCTGAAGGTCTTGGCAAAATACTCAGAGAGAAGTGAAAAATATCCACATATGGTTTCTGAAAACCACTCGTGCTCGGTCTGCTTAGCTGCGGAAAGCATGAGGAGGTACAGATTGTCTGTTCCCCCACCTTGCTGGGGAAACTAGTGCAAGTTGTTTGTGTTGCCTTTTGTGCCACACAGAAATAGCTGATTTAGCAATAATTAATAGAGCAGCCTGATTTTCCACTTTTAAATTGTATTATGAGAACAGTTTCCATTTCAGATCTTTAGAGACTTTGATTTATTTAGTACGGAGAATAAAGGGGATATAAAGAGAAGTGTGCATCAAGTTGACACTTTATCACTATAATTTCCTCAGGCTATTAGTTTATATTCAAAAGAAGAAAAAATTTTAAATGTATGAATATATATATTTTTTACTTTAAGTCTCATGCCATCCATTTAACCAGCAAAAAATAGAAAAAGTCACTTTTGATGCTACCACAGATATTTATCTTTAGTAAGTAGTGAATTCATAATTTTATGTAGATTCACACACTCCCTAAACTATGAGTCTAAAAGATAAGATCTGGTACTTTTATATTTAACAAGGACCCCAAGTGATGGATACGTCATAACTGTGATATTTTTGAACTTTTAGAATTAAAACATTAGTTCATCTATATTATGAAATTATATAATGTATATTTACTTCAAGGGTTAATTTAAAACTGCAAATTGCGGGCCTCCCTGGTGGCGCAGCGGTTAGGTGCTGAGCTGTGGAGCTGTGCGAGTTCAAGACCCGGCCAGGGAGATTCCCATATGGCACGGCAGACCTCTCCTGCCTCGCCCACTGTTCCCCTCAGCAGTGTCTTTCTGTTGATCTGCCTTTAAAAAAAAAAGGGGGTGGGGAAAGCCCTGCAAATTGCACATAGCTGCAGTCACAGATCCACCGAATTGGACTCTAAGGTATGGGGCCTGGAATCAGCCTTTTCAGGAAGCTCCCAGTGTTATTCTAATTCACACCAAAGTTTGAGACCTCCTTCACTGGAAATTCCTTCCAGCCCTATGATTTTATGATTCTGGTTTGTGACTAATCAGCCTAAATTTTAGTTGGTAGACCACACAACTCCCTGCCAAACTTCCTCTACCAAATATAGCCAGAGTTGACAAATGCCCAAGCAGCAGTGGTCTTTGTGTGTGCCCATCCTAAAAGCAGCTGGGCCCACATGGCCTCAGCCTCAGCTGTCTGGAGCTGGGCAGCAGGTGCTGGGATGGCCAGCTGTTCTCACGTGGCGAGCCTGGCAGCTCTGCTTGTCCAGGTCTTGAATTTTCCCTTGGGTGGCCTTGCTTTTGTGGGTGGTCCAGTACAATTCTAATCCTGGTGAGCGTGCATTCCAGAGCTGAAATATCAGGGCCAGAACCTACGGAGAGTACATATGTATTTTATGTTTATAAATATGTATTCACATATTGAATGGCATGATCACTTAAAGCCCTTTCTCTCTGCGTGTACATTTATGTAAAAACACTATGCAAATGTCTCATATATAACTTTAATTGCAGATGAAGATGGGTATGGCCATGGTTCAGCTGTCTCTATTCTTTCTTAACACTTCAATTTTCCAAAATTAAGGCCATTTTTAAGAACAGCACTAAAAACGCAAAATCCAAACTACCACCAAAATACTAGCAAATGAAAATAACTACAACTAAGCAACCCCAGAGAGAAGGAAATTTTGCGATAATACACCGTCTGTGTGCAAAGGTTATAAGCATTTAAAAAAATGTACAGTAAAACAAACACATGTAGAGTGAAAAAATGTAGATGAAGAAATTACAACTTTTTGCTAGACTCTAGGGAAATGTTGAGACTTTAAATTATGATTCTCATAGCTTTTTTCCCCTCTTTTTTAATGTAAGTAGCAAAAATTTATATATTCTAACAATATATTAGTATATTAAATTTGTAAAAGTCCTACAAAATTAGGCTTAAGCACATAAGTAATATTTTAGTATATTATGTTTATGTATTCTGTACATTTGTTTTATTTTCATATTTTTTTCTTGTAGGAAAAAATAACAAAATCCACAATTTGATATCATCAGATGAAGTTCTGCTGAATAGATGTCTCACTATTTTGAAATACATTGATAATTATCCAGTTTCTTGATAGGATGAATAGTTGTTAAGGTTTTTAAGTTAAGTATGCAATTCTTTAATTCTCTGAGTTCATACAGATTTAAATGCTTCACCCACACACTGCAATCAGATTGGATGGTTTGGAATAACTTCTTTTTTTCAACTATTTGGTTATCTATTTAAAAATATTATGTTAGATGGCATAATAAAATCTTTCCGAATAATTTCTGGGACTATATAAAACATGATGAAGTACTTAATGATTCTTTGGAGGCAAATGCTGATCTATTTATCAGCCTATACCAACAGAAATACTTGAAACAAAGGAACAAAAGTAGCAGAATGACAAATGCCTTGGTACTTTATCATTTATAATGCAGTTTCAAATAAACTAAAACACACGGGCAGACAAAAGAGAGGAAATTGTATTTGATATTTCAGTGTCAAAAGCAAATGAGCCTATATTTATACATTCATATATTTATATATATATCATACAATTACTTAAACTGTTAATAAAAGTCATTATTTTAGCCAAATTAACATGTTACTTCAAACTTCAAACTCTTCGAACACATTAACATGGCTGAAATAGGCTTACACAAATGGTCTGTATATATGTTATTAAATAGAGGAAATTTGATGACATTTCATTTGATCAATAACATGTAAAGTGATGTGAATAAATTGTGTAACCCTGAATTATCCAGTCTGACCACACAGAGCCACGTTAAGTGGGGAGCTCATGCACTTTGCCCCATTTTGTAGGAATTAGTTAGGGAATTAGACAGGGAATGCCTGTCAGGAAAAATTAGATAGAAGCGACTGTCATTTCCAGGGTCTACTCTGGAATGTTATAGCTCTCACCTTTGTTGCTGTGCAGAGAGAGCTTCCCACATCTCCAAGTCTCTCCGTTTCCTCATGTCTCCTCTATCTACTCTTTAAATAGATTCTTGTTCTGAAGAACTTACCTGCAATGCACACCAACAGTGAAATATGTCTTTTTAATATGATTACAAAGGTGTAATATCTATTGTTATTGTGATTTAAAAAAAACATATGGCATGAGTTCTACCCTCATAACAAATTGTGTTTAGTATAGAAACTATAAGCACAATTTCTACAGCAGATCTTTAAAACTAATTTTCCATCTTGCATAACTGAAAATTTAAATCCATTGAGCAGGAATTCTCCCATTTTCTCCTTTTCTGAGCCGATGGCAATCACCATTCTTCTTTTTGTTTATATAACTATTTTTGATACCTCATAAAGTGGAATATTGCAGTATTTGTCCTTCTATGACTGGATTATATCATTTTTATAATATCCTTAAGTTTCATCCATCTGTAGAATATGGCAGAATTTCTTCTTTTTATGGTGATTAGTATTTTATTGTAAGTATATACATCTAATATATATACCATATTTTCTTTTTTAAATTTTTATGGAAGTATAATTCACATATTGTAACGTTTTCAGGTGTACAACATAATGATACGTATTTACATACATTGTGAAATAATTATCATACTAATCTAGTTACCATCCATCACCATACAAAAGTTAACTTTTAAGAATTAACTCTTTTGGCAACTTTCAAGTTTGCTCTATTATATTGTTAGCTATAATCATAATGTTGTACTTAATATCCTTATGATTTAATTATTTTTTAACTGGAAGTTTGTACCTCTTGACCACCTTTATCTAGTTTGCCCACCCCCTGGTCTCCCTCCTCTCTCACTGCCAGTGTTCTCTTTTCTCTATCTATGCATTTTGTATTTGTTTTGTTTTGTTGTATTTGTTGTATTTATTTT
This sequence comes from Scalopus aquaticus, assembly GCA_004024925.1. Lineage (NCBI taxonomy): Eukaryota > Metazoa > Chordata > Mammalia > Eulipotyphla > Talpidae > Scalopus > Scalopus aquaticus. Next base: position 44,470 of record PVIJ01007273.1, on the reverse strand, counting down.
GTTGTGTTGTGTTAAGATTCCCCTATAAGTGAAGTCATATAGTATTTGTCTTTCTCTGTTTGACTTCTTTAATTTAGCACAATCCCTCAAAATTCATGCATGTTGTCACTAATGACGAGAATGCATTTTTTTAAATTACTGAAATAGAATTCCTTTGTGTATATAGAGCACATTTTTATCCATTCATCCATCAATGCACACTGAGGTTGTTTCCATATCATGGCTATTATAAATTGGGCTATCATGAATATAGGCTTGAATGTATCTTTTTGAATTAACATTTTCATTTTCCTTAGGCAAATACCCAAAATTGTAATTTCTAGACCATATGATAGTACTATTTTTATGTCTTTGAGGAAACTCCATACTGTTTACTGAAGAGACGGCACCAATTTACATTCCCACCAAGAGTGCATAAGGGTCACTTTTTTTCTACATCCTCACTGACACTTGCTATTTTTTGTCTTTTTTGGATAATAAATATTCTAATAAATGCGAGGTGTTATTTCATTGGGGTTTGGATTTACATTTCCCTGATGGTTATTATGTTGAGCATCTTTTCATGTGCCTATTCACCATCTATATGTCTTCTTTGGGAAAATGATGGAACCGGAGTAATTTTGATACGTGGGGACCAGTGGTGGTGTTATGAGTGAGTTGAGACAGAAGTCACGTCCATGAGCAGTTTTTCAAAAATCTGGAATGTTGAAATTATGCTCCCCTTTTTGTTTTCACTCTTAGGGAGAAGTTGTGGGCTGGAGTATTCTCTTCTAGCACTGAAGTGTGCAAACTTAGGAGAAGGGCTGATGTAAGTAAAATGAAATTGTTTTTCTTATTCATTTTAGTGGAGCTGTTTCCTGTTTGTGCGTACCTGCATGACTGCAACATTTTAACTAGATTCTGTGATTCTCATAATGATATTTTGGGCCATATGTCATTATGAAATCAATATTCCGATGAGGGGTACAAGAGCTAGAACTTCCTATTCTACCATCTTGCAGATAAAACATGACTCAATATTTAGAGCAGTGTCATTATTATGCGTTTAGTTAGCTAACTTTTTTGGTTATCTTGATTGAGAAGCATGAAAGTGAAGAGAAGCATTGACTTAATGACTGCATATGACAAGTGGGAAATGGGAAGTCTAGGGGCATTTGCTGGAGAGAAGGCCTTCTATGGATATCTCAATATATACAGCTAACATGAAAGTAAACATAGCATACCATAGCATTTGATCGTCCTAAAATCCCCACCATCCTGACAATATATAGGGCTTTAGGCTTCTTTCGTGAATGATGATATAACAAAGAGAGTAAGGGGACAAGCACTGACATCAACAGGTTCATGTCCTAGTTTTGCTATTTTCTAGTCATGTACATTGACGGATTCAGTAAAAGCGTTAATACACTCTGCCTCACTTTTCTCAGTTCTTACAATGACAATATTAAAATCGTAAGTACAGAAACTCATTTGGTTTTAATGAATGCTAAAGTATCAATATTTGTAAAGTATTCAAAATATATCCTGTGTACTAGATGGCAAATGTTTTATAGATATAAGTTATGGCTATTATTTATAAAAATAGCTATTTTTCAAATATACTACAACACAAAAATTAAATGTACACATATGAAGGTGCTATAAACAGCCTTAGAATAGAAAAATGTGAGAGGAAATATTTTAAACATATATTTTAATATAAATAATTACATGTCAGTAAAAAACTAAAAAAGAGAATATTGGGTTAAATGAATAGGCAAGTCCCAAATGGAAAACTTCAATTTTTAATAAATATATGAAAAATGTCAAAACTCCCTAATAAACCATAATAACCCTAAAATTAAAATAAAAATGAAATTCAATTTTTCTATGATATTGGCAAAAACAAAAAGTGTTCATGATGTCTGTATGTACAAGGGATCAAATGTTGTCAAACATGGTATGTAATGAAATCATCAGTAATGTCTCAGAGAAAATTTATCAATACACAAAAAAACACTTAGCAAGAAGTAAAACATCCTTACCCCTTAAAAATAAATTCCTTCCCTAAGAATGCCTAAGAAAGTGCTTGAAGTATATTTTAAGTTTCTAATGTATATTCACTGCTGCATGCTACAAATAGGAACATTTGGAAATAACCTAACATTAGTTTAACAACTGATGTTAATAAATGATGCTATAATCTTACAATGCTATATTAAGCAATTCTTTTATGTATCACCTATAACACATATTAAATGAAAAAAGAAATTTTACTAATATGTATTAAACTGTCAACTCTGGTTACCTCTAGGGAGTGGAAATAATTTGAAAACTTTGACACATTACATTCATGTACATTACATTACATCTCTATTTTAAATTTTCCAGATATACTTTAATTTTATTATTTTTTAAGTTTTTTGTTCTTATTTTTGTGTAGAAGAACTGGGGTGTAGGCTAGAGGTGCAAGGGTGTAAGAGAATTCACTAGAGACAGTGGGGAGCAGAACAGGCAGATTGACTGAAATACACTGCTAAGGGGAGCAGCAAGTGAGATAGGAGAGGTCAGCCGTGCCATATGTGAATTAGCTCCCTGGCTGGGGATCGAACTCAGGCTGTAGCAGTGATAGCATGATAGCACTGAAACTCAACCCTTAGGCCACCAAGGAGACCCTATATACTTTAATTTTTAAAAAGACACATTTCAAAGCAAAACATGCTATTTTATATTACCAGTTAATCTCTGGTAGGTATAAAAAATGTATGGAGTATCATTCCAAAAGGAGACATGCTTAGTAAAATATACACCATTTGTGGAATTTATCATGCCTTATATGGCGGTATAGCAGGTGATTTTATTTCCTCTTACTTTATACTTTCGTAAATGTTCCTTATTGACACTTTTGTATTCAGAAAAAAAATCATTGAATGTTCTTTTTAAAAAATTGTTACCAAACCCCATGATTGAAAACTTTATTGGAGTAGAGAGCACATGACTCTGTTATACTTCTAAAATCAAAACGAAACTTCCTTCCATTATTTTGTCCAATTTTGTGGGACAAAAGCATTTCTGCTTTTCAAATCGTTATGCTCAATTTATTTAATGAAGCAAAACCACAGAAGTTTATAAGCAGCAACATGGCAACATATATGGTTAATAGAACCTAAATATTTCTGACAAAATATTGAAATAAATCTATTAATCATCAAGTAGGAACTAGGATTTTAAAAGGTCTTATGGTAAAGCCTCCATAAATCTAATAAAAGAAATATCTTGAAAATCAGTCTTTAAGATTTGTATTATGTAATTTGATCTATAATGTTTCAATGTAGTTGTGTCCTTTTAAATGAATATAAGACTTTTGCTCATTTAAAATATTACCCTCTAAAATTATGTTGCCTTTTTTTACCTTTCAATTTTATTTTAGATTTTCTATTTCTATTTCACTTGGCCAAAAACCTCTGAAATTATGTCAGAATTGTAGTTTTTGGAGGTAAAGTCTCAAATGACCAAATGGATCAAATCAAATGTAATATGATGTGATTTTAAAGAGGCCAAGATACTAAATTTTGAAAATTACTGTTTATTCTGGAAATGTTAGCTAAATATATTGAAAAAATTACTAAGGAATCAACTTTTTTTCCCTTGTACAGCTTTGTTACATTTGGCAATAATTAAAAAAAATCATTTCCTATAAGCATATTCAATTTAATAAATATATATTCAAGACTTGTACCATAGTGGCATGGGTGGGAATAGTATTGCTTATTAAAATTAACAGTTCACAAATGGGCTACTTTCAGTTATCCAGATAACACAAAATTAGAAATTTAGATAGAAATAGAAGCCTCATCTCAAACAATAGCTTGGGACTTATAAAATTTTTCCTAAGCTTAAAATAAGCAGTGCAATTTATTGATTTAAGTTTTAACCCATTTTTCCTGGAGCCCACATATGGGGAAAAAGAGAGACTATATAGTCCATAGTTTCAAAAAGAGAAAATTATCAGCTCCACAGCCATAACTTCGAGGACTTGCCATATAGGCAGCAATGAAAATTCTCTGTGAAAAAAAGTTACACGAAGTGTAACCCTGAGATTATCCACTCTGTATATTCTTGGCATTAAAGGTATCAATAATTGTGAGAAAGTCTGTAACCAAAAAAAAAAAGAAAGAAAAAATATAGCATATAGGATCCAATAGCATAGTATATGAAGCAATAATGACCTAACTCTCATTAATCCAGGGTATATTGTAAGATACAAAACTTTTCCAAAAGGATTAGCCTTCTTCCCTCACAACAGCCTATGACTTGAAAAGAATATGAAAATATTACACTAAATTAAATGGAGTCTCTTTACTTTTTGAGATCAGAGAGGGAAAATGAGTCTGATAGAAAAGGGAGAAGATCCGAGGGCTAAATTGTAGATTATCTCTTACAACCTTACCAATTTTAAAATAAGATTATTTATACTGTCTTATAGGAGAGTTTCTCAAACTTTAATATGCATAACAATCACCTGGCTACCTTAATAAAACACAGATTTTCATTCTGTTTCTGGGGAATCCTTTCATTCCTCACATCTCCGGCCTACACCCCAGTTGTTCTACACAAAAATTAGTAAATAAAACCTAAAAAATAAAAAATGACATATATAAATATCAGTAGTATACAGGCTCTGGTAGAACTTCATGATAGTATCAATATTTTATTGGAAAATATACTTGAACAGAGACAACCTGACTAAAATTCTAGCTTTACTAAATCAACTCTTAATCATTTATAAATTCCCTCATCTCTGAAATGAGATTAAGGTAATACTAAATATCTTTAAAAAGCAATTTGTGGACTACACACTGAGGGTACCTAACACATTAAAAATATAATAATGTGTTAAGCAGTTTAAACCTAAGAAATTAGCTGATATTTTTACTGAGAGTTTTTCAAAGTCTAGCAATAATGATTTCAATGAACAGTCTTGTAACATTTTAGAAACATTGCCAGCTTACCCATTTGATAATCTTAAGGAAAAATAATTTTAAATTTCAGTAAAATGTTAACATTTTAAGAAATAAACTTACTAATTAAATATTGTTTGATATGAACATCCTGAATTATTCATGGTTTCCCAAAGTGTTATATGTTATTTGTGCCACATAAACTCAAATTTTCATCTTTGTTTAAATGAATTAATGCTTAAATATCTTTAAGTTTTAAATTGTGTTTTTTTTGTTGAGGTAACATTGGTGTACACTATTGCATAAGGTTGCTTTAAAATTCAATAGGCTAGAAAATTTTTAGATTATGAAATAAAAAATGATTATTATAATACTTTCTTTTTAAAAAACGTCACAACCGATTTTAAAAAATGTTTTAAAATGTACTTATTTTGCAATATATTTCTGATTGATTTGATTGAAATAGAGTTATCTTCTGAATCAGGAAGAATGATACCAGACTGGATTATGGCAGGTATGAAAGAAACAGAAATTTCTATTTCAATGAATTTGATTACTTAGCATGATGGATTTTAAAAGATGTTGTAGCATTCCACATAGTCAAATAGCAACAAAATGAAAAAAAAAAGAGAGATCAAAGAAAAATCATAAATAATGAAATAAATTAAATAAATTCTTATCAAAAATAATTCTTATTTTAATTCTGTTAAAATTGTTTTTATTTAATCCCCACTCTATAAAATTTCTTCAAAATGAAGTACCATTCATTCATTTTTTTATTTTTATATTTATACTGTGAATTCCATATAATTCCCAAAAATGTTTTAATATGACTACATTCACAGAAGCACACACAGCATGAATTAAAAAAAAAAATGGAGGAATTAAAAAAATATCAAAAACTTAGATTAATGTCACAATATAAACCAAAAAAAGTACAACTTTTTAAAAGAAATATGTTAGGAAGAATTTAAAATAATGGACAATGAATTGTCTCCAATGTCATTTTTATATAATTTACAAGACATATTACAATGGAAATATGAAGAGGCTAACATAAAAAGTTTCTGTCCTTATGAACTTGTTAGACAGAGATAGGAGGTCTGTATCTTTCCTTCCTGGGTATCATTTGTGCCAGCTGGTGCTTTGACAGGACTTATGAAAAGGTTCAAGTTTACTGATGATGAAAACTTGAGGCAGAGATAGTCTATGTTGCTAAATAAAGGAAATGGCACATGCTTTGAATCTCTACATTTTAAAAATTAAGTCCTTTTATCTACTTTCCTAAAAGGCATTTCTATGGAAGCTAATAATAAAACTCTGATTTTCCATTATAAATTAATGGTAAAAATACAAACTGAAGGAGTTTTTCACAATCCGACTTAAATATGACTTTGTGTAAAGAATAAACCTTTGTGTAGCAATAACAATACATATTACAAAGGCAGAGAAAAGGGAATTGTGTTACCACATTTTCCTCAAAAACATCTTTGCATCTAAGTTAAACCTGCACTGTTGAATCACCTCCCTCTCTTTCCCATTTCCACCAAAAATACCCAATGTGGCACTGCTTAGCACATAATATATATTATTTTATCCTGGACTCGGTTGCTTTTATCAGCTTACTTGATCATAAAATCACTGCTAAGCAACTAAAGAAGGTACAATTTAGGGTGGAATTGCCTTAAGGAGGACCAAACATAAGAGTTAATTGAAATGGATATTTTCAGATAACTGAATGAACTGACTTTTCAAATTGGTTTATTTAGTGTTACTGGTTTGGATATTTAAGAATATCTGGCCAAAAACTGATGTTGGTGTTAACATAATTAATTTTAAACTGTTCCTTCTGTATATATTTAAACAATAATATCATTTGCTTTGTGAAGTTATTTCTGGCTACCAATAGTAAAATTGTGTCATAGAAAAGTATACTTTTTTTCTTATTGGTTCTGGCAGTAGGGCATATATTAACTTCATCAAAAACGGGCATTATTTTTTTTTAATTTGTGTTGAAAAAATTAAGTTAAAAATAGAAAGTCCTACACAGTTTTGTTTTAGCTACTTGGGTGTGAAATTCATGACATGATTTTGATGTCATGAATATAGTTCTGCATAATCTGATTCTCACACAGTATTTTAATCAAGAGCACTGGAATCATGGATTCAGGTTTTTTTTTAAAGATTTATTTTATGCATACAAGTTGGGGTGTAGGACAGAGGTGTGGGGTGGTGAGAGGATTCACCAGAGACACCATAAAAAAAACCTGAATCCTGGGCCTCACTGGTGGTGCAGCGGGTTAAGCGCAGCACTATGAAGCTATCCACAGCAACTGCAGCACGAGTTCAATACCCAGCCATGGAGATCCCCACATGGCGCAGCAGACCTCTCCTGCCTTGCCCGCTGCTCCCCTCAGCAGTGTACCTCAGTCGATATGCCTGTTCTGCTCCCCACTCTGTCTCTGGTGAATCCTCTCACCACCCCACACTTCAGGCCTACACCCCAGCTTGTATGCATAAAATAAATAAATCTTTAAAAAAAAAAGAAAAAAAAAGAAAACCATGTAAGAATATTATTAATTGAAAGCTCCTTTGGTCTTAGTAGAATATAGCGTGGCAACTTGATGCTTAGTGATCAGTTTTAATTATTTTCCTACCATATCTAATGTGATATGGGGCCTAAAATTTATCTACTCATTAGTCTATGAGGTCTTGCTTTACAAAATTGTTGTTATGCCACACATTATGAGTACAGAAATTTACATCAATGTATATAAGATCTTATGAATTTGTATAGGAAATAGGAAACACTTTCAATGCTATGATAAAACTGTTTTTTGTTTGTTTCAATTTTAATGACCTGGAGCACAATCGCTTTTAATAACATGTTTATACATTTTTTTTAAGATTTTATTTATTTATACGTGCAAGCTGGGGTACAGGCCAGAGGTGTGGGACGGTGAGAGGGTTCACCAGAGACAGAGTGGGGAGCAGAACAGGCAGATCAGAAATACACTGCTGAGGGGAGCAGCGGGCGAAACAGTAGAGGTCTGCCGCACCATGTGGGATTCTCCCTGGCTGGGCGTCGAACCCGCATCGTGCGCTCCGACAGCTCCACAGCGCAGCACTCAACCGCTGTATCCCAGGGAGGCCCCTGTTTATACATTTTTAACTGATCTATATACCATCAACTCATCAACTCATCAACTATACCATCCTAACATGATGTTGGCCTTAAAGGATACAGGTTGTCTTAGATTTGAAGAAAAATCATTGTTACTTTTTCTGGATCCAGGGAATATTATTTGGTGGTGTTTAAAGATTTTCTTTCATGGTTATGGAACAGACACCCACTAAATTGAGATCTTGCAGGAGCTAGAAGCATGTGCTAAGATGAGCAGTGATCCCTGGCAGGTTAGTAAGAGTGTTGATTAATGAAATAGAGGCTGATGGATTTTTTCCAGTACAGAGTCTATAAAGTTAAATCACTAAAGAAACAGCTCAGTAATAGTTGGAGAAGTTCATTGAAAGGAGTTAATTTTCATGTACTAGGCTATGAAGGGTTCACATCATAATAAATTAGACATTTTAGGAAAGCATAATAGCATTATGAATTAAAGAAAGTCAGAAAACGGTCACGACATTAAAAGGACATAAATAAATAAAAGGCAGTGAAGGATTGATATTCATATAAGTGGTGTCTGTGAAGAAAAACAATACAATGGAGCAGAAATAATATTTAAAAGTATAAACCAAAGAACTTTGCAGGAATTAAAAAAAATGGATATACATACTGGAAGGGTTTACATTTTATCTGGGAAAATTAACCCAACACAATCACTTCTAACACATATATTGGCAAAACTATTAGATTAAAAGGAAAAAATTAAAAATGGCCAAAACTTTTAGGGAGATGAAAATAACTTACAGAAGGAAAAAGAATAAATGGGAATCAGTTTTTTCAAAATTAATGCCAAAACAAAGTAACATGGGAAAATACATACAAAATGTTCAATAAAAGAGAATCATAAAGGATTTTATATCTAAATTGACTGCAATTATCAAATCTACAGAAAAATAGTTGTGACCATTAAAGAATATAGGAAATTCTGTACCCATCAACTCCTCTTCTAAAGCAGGTTTGACACACGAAAGCCCAGATGCCTCTCTGGCTTTTTTTGTAGCCGGTAATAAAAGGATTGTTTAAAAGAATGAAAGGATTTGTCAAAACTAAGAAAGTGTAAGATGTTAACAACAATGAGAGAAACTTCATGGAAGACATCCAACATCTCTCTGTACTACCTTTGCAAGTTTTACTTTTCTATAAATCTAAAATAATCCAAAATAAAAAGTGTAATTAAAAATAAGAAAAAGTAAAATTATGAAAGTAGAATATTTGATAGTTATATGGCCAAAAATTATAAAATATTTACTAGCTGTACTTTTACAGAAAGTTTCCTGATTCTTATTCTAGAAAATGAGATTTATCCAACCAATAAAAAACTGGGTCACAAGGAAGACATCAGTTATTTCAATAATTAAAAATATTCAAAGACCACTCCCTAATCACTGTGCAGTGAATCCAGAACCCTGGCTGAGATGATAGTGCCGCCATTATCTCCTACTTTAGACCACAAACTCCATGTTTTTCAACCTACCCACCTCATGTACAATAGAATGTAAATCTTCTCAGTATCTATCCTGTTGAAATTTTCACTCATGTCTGCTTTGCAAGGGGTAATCAATCTCACTCTTATCCACAAGATTATCTCTCCAGTGATCCTATGCCTTCTGCTCCTAGAGCCACAGTCAGTGAGGATCAGCCCCTTCAGTTGCCGCTGGCAGGGCCTGCTCTACTACTTGTCATGGCCTGCTGAGGTTGTTTGCTTGTGGTTCCCATACCAGGGCTCACTGAGGTCTGCCAGGCCTACTGCGGTGAAGGTTGTTTCCAAGATCTCCCCTATACACTGAGGTCCACCAGTATCTAATGCCCATAGGAGAACTTCCAGGACCTGTCCTGGAGCTCACTGGCTCTGCTGGGGCCTACAGCAGGGGGTCTGCTTCCAGCTCCAGGGCTTTAGTTCTTCTGAGGCCTGCTGCCAGTGGAATGGCTCCCAGTTTCCCACCCCCGAGCCTCTGGGGTCTTCTGGAGATTTCCATGCCAAGATTGCTTCCAGGCCTCAGCCAGAGGCTCACTGAGATCTGCTGGGGCCTACCACGTAAGGTCTGCTTGCCCAGCAGGCTGCCTGTGCTCACCTTGCCCATCCAGGCGACCAGTTTGACTCATTCAACTACTGCTGGTGCCCCAGCTCCTAGAAATGTTGCCCCTGGAATGAGATGTAATTGTCTGCTTCTCCTTCAACAGTTATTGGCATTGTTCTGCTGCAATCTAGCTATGAGTTTATGGAGGAGACGAGTCCAGTAGCTTTACTCTGCCATCATTTTGCTGCTCTTCTCAAAAATTTATCTTAGAAAATGCTATATGAATATTTTGTCCTTTTTGTTTTTTGTGTGTGTTTTTTTTAAGATTTTTTTTTTTTATTTATACATACAAGCTGGGGTACAGGCCAGAGGTGTGGGGCGGCGAGAGGCTTCACCAGAGACAGAGCGGGGAGCAGAACAGGCATATCAGAAATACACTGCTGAGGGGAGCAGCGGGCGAGGCAGGAGAGGTCTGCTGCACCATGTGGGATTCTCCCCAGCTGGGCGTCGAACTCGAGTCGCCGCTGCCGACAGCTCCACAGCGCAGTGCTTAACCGCTGTGCCACCGGGGAGGCCCTATTTTATCCTTTTTGGTTAAAAGGTGGCAAGGTTAAAGTCCACTAGCAGCATCTCAATAACTGTTCATGACATTAATCCAATTAATTTTATTTCCATGTTTATATTTTTTGTGTATATTAGAGTATTTCTTATTAAAATAAATCTTATTAAAATAAAATAAAATATTAAAATAAAATAAAATTTTTTTCTTATTAAAATAAAATTGTTATTAAAATATATATATATGTATTTCAGATTGGTACTTAACTGGATTTGATCAAGGTAGAGATAGTTATACAAACTTCCAAATGAAAAAGGCATTTCAGGGCCTCCATGGTGTCTCAACGGGTTAATCGCAGCACTATGAAGCTATCCAGAGCCACTGCATCATGAGTTCGATACCCGGCCAGGGAGATCCCCGCCTCTTCTGTCTTGCCCGCTGCTCCCCTCAGCAGTGTACTTCAGTCGATCTGCCTGTTCTCTCCCCACTCTGTCTCTGGTGAATTCTCTCACCCCCCCCCCACACACCTCTGGCTTACACCCCAGCTTGTATGCATACATAAATAAATCTTTGAAAAAAAAGAAAAAGGCATTTCATTTGGCAACTTGGTAGAGATATTATTTCAAATAAGTTTACATATATATATATATATATGTATACACACACATATAAAATATTTATTTATTTTTAATTGATGTCACATTGGAATACCCCATTAGGTATTATCACTATAGTGCACCCATCAGCAATACATCCATACTCCACCATCATAGTCCTTTGTGCTTCCTTCTCTTTTTGTTCTTAGGTCTCTCCTAACCTCTGCTCCCTTTGGTGCTTCAGTTCTGTAGTCAGCTATCGTTTTTATCTGACTCTTAGTTTAGTTGCTTTGTAGCTCACATATTAGTGACACCACGCAGAATACGTCATTTTTTAAGGAAAGTTATCACATTAAAATATTTATATCATGCTCCTTAGATATACTATTTGAGTAATCTCAAAACAGATCCAAATTGAAAACAAAACTTATTTAACTGTCTCGATTTCCATTCTGTGGAAATAGAAATATTCTTGTGGTATATAAATTATTGTGGTATTTAGCCATCTCAAAACCACATCAAGCAAGAAGAGTACATTATGAAAATATAAACTTTGCCTGAGATGTCTTTCCCCAGCAGCACAGTAGTCTGAAATTTTTTCATGATGACTTATCAAATGTCTCCTGACTTATTTAGAAACAAACCATGTACATCAAGAACTAAATCAGAAAACTTGATAATGTCTAGAAGTGAATTTTTTTATGTCCTTAATAGGAGATTATTTTAGCCCTCATTCTCCATTCCCCATCTCTACCTTCCCCAGCATATTACTATATGCCACTATATTGTGTATACTCATTTTACCATCACCACATGGACCATTTACCATGTGGTGATATTATTGAAGTGCTCTGTACCCAGTCAGCCTGGTTTCAATCATGTGGTAAGAGTCTCAACATTAAGAGACACTGAGCATTGACATTCCATTTAGTTACAAGATTTTGGTAATAATTACACCAGTACAACTCAGTATCAATTATTTTTAATCCCCAAGAAGCTTAATTGTTTATATATCACATATTTATGTATCGAAGAATTTTACAAATCCTCTTGAATAGATAAAGGTCTTTGCAGAGTAGTTTATCTATATTACTGTAATGATATCACTTCTACTCTTTCTCTAGGCATTTCAATCTTAAGACACCAAATAATCATGAAAATGCAAAAGTTTTTGCAAATGCTGATAATTTCCTTTCCCTAAGATTTTGTTTCTTGTAATATCCATGTGACTTAATCCCATATATTTTTACTTTTCATGTCGTTTATGTTTCACAAAAAGATCACTTAGAGTTATAAACCTGAAGTTAAATAACCCATTAAAATATTGATGTCACAGAGCAAATTTACATGTTTACTTTGTAACATTCATAATACATCCACTAAAACTAGTCTTTTATAACTGTTAATGGGAGCTCCCGGTGAAAATTAGTAGGTTCCAAAAAGTGGCCCTAAGACTACTAAAAATCCACAAAGGTTTCCTCAGGTGATCCACAGGCTGGTCTCTTGGAGTGCTCAGATTTATTATATAACAATATCTAAATGCCTTACTCTGTTATGAATTAACTGTAACATTTAATTAAAGCAAACATCACCTCACATAACCTTATTGAAATAACAATAATCTTATTAATGCTGATGTTTGCTTGAGTTTTGCTTTCAATGGGAGTGAGATATTGGGTTGCATGGATATAGCTTCTCTTCCTGAAGTTCCCTTTCACTTGAAAAACTTCCAACGTTTGTAGTTCAAATGCAAACATGTTGTTTTCTGCATTTGTTCATGTGTATTTCCATTGAATGACTCTTTTGCTTTGTCTTGTTTCACTTTTACAACAGTCACCTTTAGTCAATGGCAATTCCTCTGATATGAGCCTTTAAAAAAATTCCTGTAACCAGGATCAAAATTTCTTGGCTTAATGTTTGCTATCCTGGGGATACTTGAGTAAAACTACTAATAATTTTCAAATTCTTGATTAGTAGGGTCTCTAGTTTTGTTTCAGTCAGTCTGCATCCCAAAATGTAACATATGATGGAATTAATATAAATTTCAAATCAGATAAGTCAGGTTCAAATCATTTTCCTATTTCTTAGTACATTAATGAAATTTATTCTCAATTTCTGCATTTAAAAAATACCTATCATTTAGTGTATTATGAAGATTAATAAGATAGCATGTATATATATAGCATCAAACCGTGGACATGCTAAGAATCAAAGCTATTTCATTCTCTTTCCATCCAGCACCTCACACAAGAAATATTAAACTGATACATAAATTGATACAATCATTATGTATGGCAGTACACATTAAAACAAAATATGTGCAAACCTGATGACCCTAAGATGGTATGACCATCAACTCCACTTCTACTTGCCTTCTTAAAAAAAAAAATCCTCAAATGAAGCAAAAAACATCACTACATCACTGCAGCACTGTTTGTATAGGGGACAACAAAGCATGGTGACATATTCCAGATTCTAGAGCAAGTCTACCTGCATCTGAGTCTCAACTCTGACTCTCACCAGTTGTGTAATCTTATGCAATTTTTTTAGACACTTATTTACTTAATGCATACAAGAACTGGGGTGTAGGCCAGAGGCATGGGGTGGTGAGGGGATTCATCAGAGACAGAGTGAGGAGCAGAACAGGTGGATCTACTGAAGTACACTGCTGAGGGGAACAGCGGACAAGACAGGAGAAGTCTGCTGTGCCATAGGGGAAGCTCCCTGGCTCAGGATCGAACTGTGCTGCAGTGGCTGTGGACAGCTTCATAGTGCTGAGACTTAATCCTTTGCACCACCAAGGAGGCCCTTATGCAAGTTGTTTACATACAAGTTTCCTCATTTTTTTTTTAAGATTTATTTATTTATACATACAGCTGGGACACAGGCCAGAGGCATGGGGTGGCGAGAGGCTTCACCAGAGACAGAGTAGGGAGCAGAACAGGCAGATCAGAAGTACACTGCTGAGCGGAGCAGCGGGCGAGGCAGGAGAGGTCTGCCGCAACATGTGGGATTCTCCCCGGCCGGGTGTCGAACTCGCATCGCTGCTGCCGATAGCTCCACAGCCCAGCGCTCAACCGCTGCGCCACCAGGGAGGCCCACAAGTTTCCTCATTTTTAAAGTGAAATAGTATCTTCACCTTCCTTATGTTGTTGTTGGGATTAATATATTTAAATGAAATTAGATAAATTAATATAGGTAAAGATGAAGAAGAGTGTTTGCCAATAATTGCTAAGTAAATATGGGTATAATTGTGATATAGAAAAACTTGACAAAATAAAATCCAGAAGTATATATAAGCATAGCTAGAAATTTAAATAAAAATTCAGTGGAAATCACCTGATTTGTTTATTGAATGACACAATATAGTTGGCTATCAATTCAGAAGAAAGCAAATTTTCAAGTGCTATTTATGCAGTATACAAATGTGTATTTCAGATGCATTAGCTTCTTAAATAGAAACAATAAAACCATTAAAAGTGTATTACAGGGAAATTAAAAAAGAATATTTGTGCAAACTTGCCAGAATTTTTGCACCATCTAGTTTTAGCCATTTACCTGTTAGCCTATGACATCACTAAACCCTGCTCTACCTGCAGTTTACTTTAACTTTTTTATCTCTATCAGGGACACTTCTGCACTTAGGATTATAAAATCATATATATATATATATATATATATATGATTTTATAATATATATATATATCTCACAATTTTTTCCCACCTTATAGGTTGAATTTGCAAGCTTTCTCTTTTTTGTGTATTGTTTTTCTTTTAATGATACTAGTTGTCATATATTGTTTGGAAAGACCTGTTCCATCTTAAATATTATTTTAAAATTCACCCTTAGATTTTCTTGATTTATTTTGTATATTTGAATCTTTAATTCATTTTAATTTAATTTTCCTTAAGAAAAAAATTGGAAATCTAGTAATTATGGAAAATATCTGTTTTACCTGTGCTATTAAATAATTCACTCCTTCCTCAATGATTTGAATTGCCACCTGATCTTTTTATCCTATACAGAGCTTTATAAATATTTTTGTTTCTAATATCTATTCTGGTTGATATTAGTACCAATTCCTACATGAGTATGCGAGCATTTTAAGTTCTATTGTTTAAGATTTTATATTGATATCTTCTATTTCAAATTCTGTCTCATTGGACTTCTTTTTTTAAAGTATTTTTTTGACTAACTTTTCACTGCTATATATCCAAGGATTGGATAGTCTAATTCTACTACCCACTTCTTCTCCCTCATGCTTTTCTCCATCTCCAAATGACCAATGTTTTAAATTCAACACATAATCTTTCTTCATGAGGACATAGAATGTTGCTCCATTTAAGTCTCCCTTTATGTTCTGTTAATTTTTAAATTTTCTGCAGTTACCTTCTAATGATTTTGTTATATATATGCTCTTCGTTGTGAAATTTTTTTGTTGCTGCTCTTGTACTATATATATTTTTAAACGCTGTAATTTTTTAACTTTTTTGAGATAACATTGATTTATAGTTTTCTATAACAGTTTCTACATCTGTATACTTTAATATCTGTATATAGTATCTTGTGATCACTCAGATGTCTAATTTCCATCCACCATCATACAATTGGTCCCTTTACCTGTTTCCCACATCACCCTACCCTTTTTGCCTCTAGTAAGCACCTCCTATTGTCAGAATAGAAGGGCTTGTTTTTGTCTTTGTTTCTTTTGTTTCTTTATCTTCCATGCATGAGTGAAATCATATGGTACTTGTCTTTCTCTGTATGACTTATTGTAATTAGCATAATACCCTCAAGGTCTATCCATGCTGTCACAAATGGTGATATCTTCTACTTAGTGATTTTTATATCATATTTTGTAATAAGATGTTGTAGTCATATTAAAAATCTATTGATTTTTAGATATTTATTTTATAGATGGGCATATACTGAATTCTGTTGTAGATTTTAATATTTTATTCCGTGTTCTGCATATTCTATCATAAGCAAATAGTATGACTGAATCCTCCTTTTCAATGTTTACAGCTTTTATTTAATGGATGTATCTATTGGTAATACTTATTTCTAGAAAAAATAAAGTTAAACATAAAGAAAAGTAGTAGCACTAGAAACTCCTACATTGTCCCTGTATTTATTGCTCTCACATTAGTATTCCTCAGTGCATGTGTATATGTGCATGTAATGTTAAACTAATATATCCAATACAAACATTTGCATGTCTATATAAATAGTTTTAAGCAGGTTTTATCAATAATAAATGTTGAAATTTATTAAATGCACTTTTGACATCAATCAAAATAGTAAATGATCTTTTCACTTGGTCACGTACATAATAACTTTTGGTAAATATGCATTATTATTAAATCATCCTAACATTTATGGACTGAACTACACTAGGAAATTTTGCATTAAGCTGCAAAGTAAATATGGGTATTTACTTGGTAATAGGCAAGTATGTGACTCAAATAGGCATTAGTATGTGACTCAAATTGCTTTTTGTTGTTTTTTTTAAAGATTTATTTATTTATGCATACAAGCTGGGGTACAGGCCAGAGGCGTGGGATGGCGAGAGGGTTCACCAGAGACAGAGTGGGGAGTAGAACAGGCAGATGGATGGAAATACACTGCTGAGGGGAGCAGCGAGCAAGGCAGGAAAGGTCGGCTGCGCCATGTGGGAATCTCCCCTGCCGGGCTTGGAACTCGCATCGCCACTGCGGACAGCTCCACAGCGCAGCGCTTAACCGCTGCGCCACCAGGGAGGTCCGCATGTGACCCAAATTGTACTCATGACATATTATACACTTTGCTTCTCACTTTCCTCTATCTACAGATAGACTGATGGAGGATAATAATAGTCCTCCATCTTCAGACTCCATCTGAAGTCATGGTTTGTGAAAATTTGAAACATACACATTGAATATAAACTCAAGTATGTGACAAATACAAAGAACATGTTCTTGAAAAAAGGCAAGTAATGAAGAAATATGAGCAACAATCAGCAGGGTTAATGTCATAAGGTCTCTGT
This sequence comes from Scalopus aquaticus, assembly GCA_004024925.1. Lineage (NCBI taxonomy): Eukaryota > Metazoa > Chordata > Mammalia > Eulipotyphla > Talpidae > Scalopus > Scalopus aquaticus. The sequence continues at coordinate 27,147 of PVIJ01007273.1, read as the reverse complement.
CAAATTTAGGAATTAGTGTTATGCTGCTCATGTACAAAGTCTTAGGAAATACAGCTGCACAGCCATGATATTGCCCAACACTTTTTAAACAGCTTTTCAATTTCTTCCTTCTATATTGGTTTACTTGGGGTTTCGATCATTTTTTAAAAGATAATTTTGGTATTTAATATTTTTTAAAAGATGTTTCTTTCATTTGACTTTCCAAATAAAGGATTCTCTGTTTTCAGTTAACTTTTAACCTTTATTTTCCCAGGTAAGGGGCATTTTTATGCATTTATGAATCCAACTCTTTTCTTGTTCAGTTTGGCTAGTGATTTGTCTATTCAATTATTCCTCTCCCCCGCCAGAAAAACATTTACACACACATTCAATGAGAGTTTCTATTTGTTTGTGTGTATTCCTGCTCTATCTTTGATAAATAATTCCTTTCTTCATTCTTTTATCACCTAATTTCTGTTTCTGATCTGTTATGATTTATAAATTTCAGTATAAAATGAGGTCATTTTCCAACTAATATTCAGATTAAATTGTGCAGTATCCTCATGCTCCCTATCTCAAGAGTTTCAGCATAATTCCTCCTGAAGTTTCTAAATTCTGTCAGAAGTTTCTCAACCTAAATTTTCAGTCCCATTTACTATTGTTTGCAGGAAAAATATTTGGAAAGTCTGTTCAGACACATAGTATACTTGTGTTTTTCCACTTCCACTGTTCCCTCACACGATCCTGCTGGGCATCTCTTGTCTATTACCATGAAAAATGCATGCACCATATCTGCAATAATCTAGAAGCCTGGTTTTGGTGTAAGAGGTAAAAGAGAAGAAATCTGTCTTCTCCAATTTTTGTTCAATAATTGCTGATCACATACTTTTTCTCTATAGAAACTAATTTCTTCCCACTAATACACACATGTATATGTACATGGATATAAATACCTACATATACATGTCTAGTGGTTCACCGTGGCCTTAGTGGAAATTAGAAACATGTATCCCTTCTGGGCACACAACAGGCAAGAGTGCATAAACTGGAATTTAGGTGCTACCTATCATCCTAATGTAGGGAACAGTCTGCAAAACATACACATTGAATATAAACTCAAGCACACATAAGAAATGATTCAAAACCACTTTCACAGCGCTCAGGGTGGCCACGTCAGAAGTGGCTGAGTTACCAGTCTCCAACTGTACAGAACCATCCTTTTCTGAGACCTGAAGAAAGATAGGCTTTCTGCAGAAAGTAAGGGTTGCATTCCCTGAATAACTAAGTGATGAGATGTATTCAAAGGAAGCTGTTTTCTAATACCCCTGCCATTGTCATCACCCCCAGCTGAAGCACAGATGTACATTCACATGTTCCAGCCTCCAGCTGTCTCTGCCAGAGACCAGTCATACATGCATCTTTTCCTAAAATCCCAGAAAACCACACTGCTGGCAATCTTGGTGGTTCTCTAGTTCTAAAAGAAAAATAAAAATAGATTCTCTCCTAGTCTTAAGACCTACAGCATTTCTTCCACCAGGCTTACAAATAGAATATTCCCTGTTTAGGGCCAAAAGTTACCTACAAAATAAACAATCAGATACTGATTTGTTTTCCTTAATTTAGCTGACCAGTCCAGTTCTGGGTCACTTTATGTAGTGTGTGTGTGTGTGTGTGTGTGTGTGTGTATCTGTCCTTAAGTTGTCCTTATTTCTAAATAATCTCAGAATTTTGAAATAACTCATTCTCTTTCTTGGAATAAATATTTGTTGAACACTTATTGTGTATTTTCCACATGCAGTATCTTAAGTCTAAACAAAGCAACATAAAATGTCTCCCAAAGCATAATCCAGTAGAGTATAAAAAACAAACAAAAATCTGACTCTATAAATAACCAGTTTTATAAATGACTAATGTTTTATCAAAATCACTTAAAATTACAGTAAAATTATATTTCATATATGAATGTAGTTTACATACAGATTTTGTATCTTTATATATAAATTATATTTGTACATTACATATATATTCTAAATATATATATGCTACATGTAGCATATATATGTAATGTAGATAAAAGATAAAACCTGGTGGGTGGGAAATGAAAAAAAAAAATGTGATATTTATGTCAAGACCAGAAGGTGGTGACAGGGAACAAAGTGGGAATAACTGGGATAGCACATTCAGGCAGTGCAAACAGTGAGTGAAAGCCCCAAGAAGCCTTTCAGGAATGCCAGAAATGAGGCAGCCTCATGTCAGTTTGAGTCAATCTTTGCATGACATTGTAAGGACTATCATGTTTAACCTGAGACATTACAGCCATTTAGGACTTGTGTTGAGAAGTGTGGAGATCTCACTTAGGTCTCTTTTAGAATCACTGTAGCTGCTACAGAAAGAATAGACTGTAGAGGGAAAGTTTGAGCAACAGTGTGAGTAATTAGGAAACAGCTACATAAATCAAACAAGAGATGATAGTCACCAAGCATTGTGAGTCTTGACAAATGGTTAGATTCTTCTAGACATATTGTTAATATAGAACCAATAAAACTTGATGATGAGTTAAATGTTGGCCATCTTTCTTGAGCCCTAAGTTATATATACAACTAACTAATGGGCAACTCCTCCATTCCATCATTCATTCATTCCATATTGTTGCGTCTTTAACACTGGCTACAGAATAGAAAACATGACAAATGCATTGTTTCTCTTTCTGAGGGGTACTTTGTCTAGTGGAGCAGATAGACACATAAAAAATTGTTCAAATACATGAATTATAACAACACAGAGAAAGAAATGACTGAGTACACCTAGGAAGATTAGCGACACTGTCATAGGGAAAAAAATAACATATGAACTGGCATTGGAAGAATTATTAAAAGCTGGAGAAATAGAATACTGTTCTTTGGTCCAAATTGTAGAGAAGATAGGGCCTATACTAAAGTGATGACAGAAGTTAGGGAGACCAGTAGATGGAGACAATAATTGTAGGTAAATAAGAGGTGAAAATAATAAAATTGGCATTGAGAGGAAAGATCAGGGAATAATCTCAAAAACTAAATTTTCCTAGTTTTTGTTGCCAGATAAATGAATACTAATTTAACCAAGAAGGAAAACAAGTTGGATAAAGCTAACTATTAGCTTTTAGAAAAACTGATGTCTTTCAAATGGAATTATCCAGAACACAAATGTAAATGTAGACTGGTGGTAAGGAAAAAACAGAAAGAATAAGTACAGTAGTAAATAAAATCATGACAATGCGTATTATTTAGTAGAATGTATGCTAATATAGTTCTAAAAAGAGTTCTTCTGAACAAATACATTTATTAATTGTACAACTTTTATATCTAAACCCCAAATTGTAGAGCTGCCACTGGCATCCCATGCACTCTGTCTTTGCATATTCAATGTTGCTCATCTCCTTTGGTTTCTTCTTTTGAGGTCGTTCATCCATTCTTGTTCTTTCTTGCACATTAGCATTCTCTCTCAGGTACACTTGTCAAATTGTACTCAAATCATATCCCATCAACCATTTTCACAAGCAAATTCCCTGAAGAAGCATTCCAGAACTCCCTACCCAGGTATACACAAATCACCAGATTCACCCCCAGCTCCCTTTTATCATCTGTAAAATGGCCACAATAGTGATAACAAACTCATAAGATCACTGTTAGCAACAAATGAATTAATATATTAAAAATGCTTAAAGCAATGCCAGTAGAATAGCAAATATTCAATACAGCTTAGCAATTGTCTTGGAGAGAGCATAGTGTAAATAGTTAGTATGTAGTTCTGGAAACTTTGGGTTTAAAGACAAACCAAATGAATTTGAATCTAACTTTAACCACCTAACTAAATGTTTGGGAGCATATTATTTACATTTTTCTAGTTTCAATTTTTCATCTGTAAAATCATTAAAGACATGGAGAAACATGGTATCTACCAGAATACTACCTCAATGGCTTTTAGTTATATGCTCATTTTAACTTCTACTCTCAAAAATCTTAAAACATTATTAGGGGAGAAAAGTTCTATTCATCTTTTGATTTACCTTCATAAATTTTTGTCATTCCTTACATAACTTATCTACTCAATAAATATCATCTTGAATGGGAAAAAAGATGAAAGATTCCATAAATCCAGTGTGTAAAAGAAAATCAGTTTGGTTTACAAAAGTAAAGAAAAACCTGCCTTGAACATGAATTTTATAGGGAGAAGTGAAGAAAAGTCAAATGTATTAATTGATTCGAATTTTGCTTTTTTAAAAGCTTTTTTTCAGTTTTTAATTAGAGAGAAAGGAAAAAATCTAAATAGGATCATTAAATAAAACTAGCATTTCCACAGAGTTTCCCAATATCAGGCAATTTGATTGCAGTGAAAAGTTAGATGAATAACTGAACTGATAAAAGACGCTTAATCCAAGTTGTTTCTACATGAGTTGATTTCCCTGAATCTTATCTTCTATTTTCACAAACTTTAAAATAATAATATATAGTTGATTGAAGTGAAAAGATAGCTGAATAACTAAACTGATAAAAAAAAAAGCTCAAATCCAAGTTGTTTCTACATGAGTTAGTTTCTCTGAACCTTATCTTCTATTTTCACAAACTTGTAAATAACAATATATAGTATCAAATAAAAGAAGCTCAAATCCAAGTTGTTTCTACATGAGTTAGTGTCTCTGAACCTTATCTTCTATTTTCACAAACTTTTAATAATAATATATAGTATCAAATAAAAGAAAATCAAATTACTTAAAGAGATATCTAAAGGTAAATATATATAAAAAGACCATTATATAGATAAATCATCTTCTAGTTACTTGTAGGAAACAGCAAATTATCAAGTGTCAGAATGAGAAAAATTATCCTGAATTAATTTTCAAGATTATAGTTATTAAATAAGAAATTTTTATGACATTAATATGCCAGAATTTTAAAAGTTCTTAGTCTGTTCTTTCAATGCATAGTATTCAAGCAAAATACTGCTTTTTAAAATTTATTTTGTACTATTATTTAAAAAATAATACAAGGGCATGGCAAAAAAAAATATTAAATAATGTAAATATTAAAGTTAATCCGCCTTTCACACCAATGGAACTTCCCCAGATCTATTTTCCCAGAACCAAAAACTAGTAAAAACTTGTTCAATTATATGTAACCTTTGAAATTTGGGGACAGTCTGTATAGGCCATGCTGTCCACTTCTTTTTAACTTAATTCGGTGTCGTTCTTTATCAGTAACTCTAGATTCTCTTCATTCTTTAATAAACAACATTATTGTAACTTCTTCTCTTTCATTTCTGATTTCATTTATTAGAGTTTTCTCCTTTTTACTCTGTGAGCCTAGCTAGAGTTTTATCTTTTTTGAAATAACCAGCTTTTATTTTCATGATCCCGGACTGTCTTGGATTTCTATTTCATTTATTTTTATTCTAGATGTTATTATTCCTTTCCCTCTATTAACTTTTGGTTGAATTTGTTCCTCTTTTCATAGTTCCTTAATGTGAGAGATAAGATTACTTGCTTGAGTTCTTATTTCTTGGACCTGTATTACTATGTGCTTCCCTCTTTGTGGTGCATTTGGTCTAGTCAGCTTCTGGAACTTTCAGCAGAATTTTTTAGCTCTTCTATTGATCTTTTTGTATCTTGTAACTCTTTTATTTTCTTCTTTAAAAATCCAGTTTCTAATTTTTATTCATTATTTGTATTTTTCACTTTATACATTGCATTTGCTTCCATTTTTTTAAGTTTCTTTATAATGGCAATTTTAAACTCTCTGTCTGATGATAGGAAGATATGATCTTCCATGTCTTTGTGGTTAGGTTCTAGCTAATTGTCCCCTCCTGTGGTGATATATTCCCTTGAGATCTTAAGTTGTGTGTTGTGTTTGTTTGTCACGCTATGTCCGTATTAGATCTTCTCCCCTGGAATTCTGTACTTTCCAGCCATAACAAGTTGGAAGCTTCGGAGAAGTCCAAGAGATCACACGGGTAGGAGGCTAGGTAGATATCACTCCTGACACCCCAGCCTGGCTACTAGCAACCCAGAAACTCTTTGTTCACAGTCTATGACCTTGTTTGTGGTTACCTGTAGTTTCTATTTACATGCTCTCTTTTTTTAAAAGATTTATTTATTTATACATACAAGAGCTGGGGTGCAGGCCAGAGGTGTGGGGGTGAGAGGATTCACGTGAGTCTGAGTGGGGAACAGAACAGGCAGAATGACTGAAATACAGTGCTGAGGGGAGCAGTGGGGCAGAGAGGAGAGGTCTGCTGTGCCATGTGGGTTAGCTACCTGGCCAGGGATAGAACTTGTGCTGCGGTGGAGAGAGCATAATAATGCACTGTGAGAGTGCAACCTGTTTCACAGTTCAACAAAAGATACTCATGTGACCAGGGACTGGGTTTGACAGTGGAGAAAGCTCAGTGCTTGTCCCTGGCATTGTCTCTGGACTCTCAGGAATGTCTTTGATCACCCTAGGGAACCAAAGAAGACACTATTTCCCCACATGAACCACACATCTCCAATCTGCACTCAGAAGGAAGCTACAGCAGACTATGTTGAATTTGGTCTGCTAAATGGCTCATTCATGGCAACCATGGGGCAAGTTGCACATGTAGACTTTTTGTCAGGGATTTTCTGGATATCAGACATTGGAAACACTAATGGTGTGTACAACCCTCCTTTCTCTGCAACCTGTGTTAAAGTATGCAATCAGGCCTCCCTGGTGGTGCAAGGGGTTGAGTTTCAGCACTTTGAAGCTGTTGGCAGCCCTTCCCAGGCCAGTGGGAGAGCCTGGAGGACTGTTATTGGAAGTGTCAATAGCCCTCCCAGTCAAGTGGCACATTTCCTGACTTATTGTTCTCAGGATTTCCTTTCCTTTCTCATGATTTCTGGCTTTTCTTGATGACACACTGGTTTCCACTTGCCCAGATCTTTTCTAGACATGGCTGCTCCCTGTGGAAGCTTTTCTTTAGTATTCCTGAGGAAAGTGATGACGTAAAAATTCTGTTTGCCCACTATCTTCTTCCCCCTACCCACACTGAACATATAATATGCAGTTTATTTTTTTAAACATTCACTGAGAATTTAATAGATACCTAAAACTATTTCAAGGGTAGTCACTCTATTGTCAATGAATGAATCCAGTCAGAAACATATTTCACACAGCCTAAAAGTAAAGATGGAATTTGCATTTTTAAAGGATGATAAAAATAAATAAAGAGAAAATGAAAAAAAGTACAAACAATACTAGATGCAAATCATAGATGACTTGCAAAGTCTAAAATTTTGATTATTTGGTCTCAAACTAAAAGATTTCTGACACTTGTTTTAAGCCTTTTACAGGCATTTACTCTTTTAATCTTCACCTTAACATATGAAATAGTTAAATATTAAATAATGCATAGCTTCTACTATTCTTTTAAATAAGAAATCTAAAGAACAAAGGAGTATCTTATCACTATAAAAGGAATAGGGTTACTAAATTACTAAATTAGGGTGGGAAATAAGGAAGGTTTATTATAAGAAAAAAATACACAAAGAAGGAGGAAGAAGAATGCCAATTAGCTAGAGGAAGTGTGCTTTAAAAATGAATAAATTATCTGCTTGATGTATTTAAGGAACCTGAACACAATCAGTGCAGTTGCATGTAACCAGATAAGCTAAAGAAAAGTGGAATGTTTGGAGATAGTAAAGTTCAGATCATATAAGAGTTCCTAGGCCATGGCAAGAAATGTAAGCTTTATTAAATAAATATGTGGGAAACCAGTAAGATACAAGAACAAGTGATAGGTGTTAACTTTTGTGGATGTATGAAGACTAACACACAGGAAAACTAAGAATAGTTTTGATGGTGCTGCAAAAATCCTGGCCAAATGATGTACAAAATAAGCTCAACTATAGGGGTAGAAATAAATCCAAAGGAACACAGAATTGAAAACATTTGTCATAGCATTATATCTGTGATGCAAAGGAAACAGATAATGCTATGTGTCTGGGATGAAGTAACGAAAGGAAGGTTGGTGTCATCATTTTCTGACATGGATGAAGACCAAAAAGAATAGTTTTCAAAGTAAACAATTAAAATAGATTTTTCTGATGTGAAGGGTGATATTACCTGTGAATCTAAGTGAAGGAGCGCAGCATTTTAGACTTTATATGTGAGAAACTTAAGCACATATTGCTTGGACACCCCACTGAAGTCAGGAAAGGGGATGAGAAGCAATAGATATAAGAACAGAAGAAAAACCATAAATTAGTGGAAACCAAGAGAGGAGAATGCTTCTAGAAAGAGGGATGAAAACATGTGTTGTTGTTTGGACCAGACAGAGATGACATAGAGTCAGAATACACCTCTCAGTTCGAGCCAAAAGGACAAGGCAAAAATGACCAAGGCCAGCTCTCTTTCATCTCTTATTCTAGCAAGGCCTCCATTAAGATGAAGAGGGCAGTAGGGCTAAGCAAGTCCAGACAGGGCATCGCACTGATCACTTCTGTGTCTATCTAGAAAAAAGGTAATATAATTAATACTTCCGTGTTGAGGAACAAGAACAAAAAGATTTAAAAATGGAATAAACAAGTAAATCAATCAAAAAACTGAAACTTCTCCTTCATTGACAGTTTTCAGTGATAGATTCTGGGATGTGACCCTTTCCCATACAGTATTAACTGAAACTTAACTGTCTTTTCTCAGTTAAACGTTTTTGTTTTTATTTATTTATTTTTGCTTATATAGGCAGTGGAGTACAAGTGATGTTAAGGTTCTCGCTTAGGACCTTAAAATAAAGAACTACTATTAAAAATCTCGATATAAGCAGAAGAACTCCACAGGAAGTTTCAGATTAATATAAAATTCTGGGAATAGCTTAGGCTTTGGATTCCTGGAACAAGATCATAAGGTTCCCACCAGCATCCTCAAGAGTTCAAGAAGAAGCCAAATGGAGTCATCCTATCCTCTAAAGATGGAAGATTCCTGGCAACTTTTCCCTATGTGCCCCAGCAAAGAACTGGAAAAGTACATGTTAACACTCCTAACATTTAACAACCTCCTTTCCTCCCCTACTTTTATCCCCTCCCCTCCCCCTCCTCCCTCCTCCTCTCCTACCCCCTCCCCTTCCCTCTCTTCTCTCACACAACAAATTTAAAGGTTCGCTCTGATGTACTCTGACAGCCAGGGTGAGTGGTGTGAGTGATGAGATATACAATTATGCAATGTCACTTTTATTCTTATTCTAGAGCATTAAGCTCTTTTTCTCTCCCTGAAATCTTACAGAATTTTCACCTTGTATCTGTAGGTTTGTTATTGCATTATATGAACTTATAAAAGCCTGTACATTTGAGCAGTTGTGCTTTAGTCCAGGCAGATGAGTTCTTGTAAGATCCTCAGTAACATTCACTGCTTTATTGTCACTATTCTTTTATCTTAAACTTCGTTTTAGATAAAATTTTATTATTCCAGATTCATTCTCCAAGTTATTTTACTTTTATATTTTGTTTTCTATCTTTTGGGCTATCTTCTGTGTTAATAGTTATTGCTATGTAACAAACCAATCCAATATAGTTACTTAAAACAATAATTCAATTATTACTTGTCATTGTTACCAAGTCTGAGCTGTGCTCCTGTTATTAGCTAGATACACACATATTTCTTTGATCCTCGGTGACTTCTTCTACAATTGAGGGAGAAAATGTGCATGAGTCTCTTAAAGCTTTTCATATATCACATGTCTAAAAAGCTACTAAAGACCAGTAGAATGTCATAAGAGCTCAGGAGACAAATTAGTCAGACACTCAGTGACTACAATGGGATGATGTGAACATCAATAAGCATAATAACTGAAAGGACAAGCACCACAGCACAATAATGGGCACCATTTTCCCTGCCCCCACTTATGTGCAGCCACCTTGGATTACAGTTCCCAGGGTGCCAAGAAGTGGATTTCCTAAACAGAGAGACTAAGGGTAGAGTCAAAAAGCTCTGCCTGAAATATAACTGAGCACATTCTAGCCTCGGTGATCTTGGTCTGGTGGTTCTGACTTGCACAGCTTATTAGCAGGATGGATGGTATTTCATCGCGTGTTGGTCAATTAATTCTCTCACCCTCTCACTCTCTCTTTCTGCCCCCCCCTCCCCCTAGCTTCCTTTGTAAATGAACCTTTATATTTTCCTTTAATTTCTCTCTGCATGTCTGCTTTTGAGTTTTGTCCTTAATTCTCAGGTCACTCCAATTTCTATGGGGCTGCCCTGGATGTAACTGCAATGCATCAAGACACGCAAAATATAGTTAAATCCATGCCTATTTAATGATATACCATGCCCAAAACCCAGCCAGTCATTTCTTTAATTTATTTTTTTATTTATATCCTTTACATTATCCAGTCAGTCATTTTTAAGTGGTTTGGAAATAATATTGAAAACTGGAAAATAAATTTAGAAAATCAAACACCATCATAACTTTCCTATACAAACTGTGCCATCTCTAGGAAACAAAATAATAGCTAAGGTGACATTTATTTTAATTCAAGTATTCCAATAAAACAATTAAGAAGAAAAGAAATAATCAAATTGGGATATCACCATTTTTTTAACTCTTAATAAACTGATGATGTAAATAATGAACTTCGGTAGTTGCTAATATTACATAAGACACTGACGACAAGACTGTAATAATCTTTTTAAGAAATAGGGCTCTAAATCTAACTCGATTTAAAGAAAATACAGAGGAACCTTTTAAGCTACATCATGTGAACACAATCAACAAAGTCCAGACTATGGGAAACTATCCAAGACAAACGCTCCAGTTTCTTCAACAAACAATTTACAAGTGAAAAAAGATTTACAAGTGAAAAAAAAAAAGTCAGCAGAAGGATAAACTAAATTTGAAATTGAGGCATGCACACTTGATAAAATTACAAAGAACAGCAAAATGTGTTTGTAATAAATGGTATCACAGTCGCTATTCTGAGGATTTAGAGGATTGTGTTTATAAGGGAGCACATGGAATTTTCCTGGTGACCACAAAAATCTATTATATCCAGGAAGGGGAGGTGTCTAAAGGGTGGTCAAATTACAATAATTAACTAAACTGTGCAGTGTTTAGGTGTTTTATTTTTATGTAATATGTTAAATTTTTAAATGAAAAGTGTTTTAAATAGGCGTTCATTAGTCTTCCAACACTGCCTTGTAATGGAATAGCTTATAGCCCGATAATAGCTTGTATCAAGAGCAATGAGAAGAGGCAGGTTAAAAAATCTTTCAAAAAGATAATGATACATTTGTATATTTTCATCTTGCTCTTTTAGCTTAAGTGATATTTTATTTAAATTAATTTTTATTTTTAATTATTTTACTGACTTACTCTTGGTTTACAATACTGTATTTGGTTTAGGAATAAAACTACTTAAATAAAAATTTTTTTTTAAATGCAGGGTTTGTAGCCATCAGTATTTGGGAGCTTGAGAAACCCTGAAGAGAGAAAGATTAAATTTAACCCAATTTTCTGAGTATTGTTTTTCCTACAAGGCACTTGCCAATAAAGCAAATGGCATATAGATATGCAAGGAGGAATAATAACTTTTTGACTTGAAGTAATGAAGTTTCAAATACTGTTACAAAGTTAGAAAAGATCATACACAAATTATTTTTTAATTGAATAAAATAACAAAGCTTGTGGGATTGAGCTAAAGCACTGCAAAAAACATTCAATAGTCTGAAATACTTATTTTAGAGGTGAAGAAAATCTCCAGATCAATGCAATACTGAAGATCTAACAATAAGATCTAACAATCTATACAAATTAAGCCTTAAAGCAGCTACTCACAAGGACTGATCGTCCGTCAGATGTCTTAATAGTCCTGCTGGAAAAAACTATGTACAATGATGATCTATTCCAGGATTCAAAGCAAAAGCATAATGATACATTTGTATATTTTCATCTTGTTCTTTTAGCTTAGGTGATATTTTATTTAAATTATTTTTTATTTTTAATTATTTTACTGACTTAACATTATTTTTCTTTTTTTTTTTAAAGATTTTTTTTATTTATACATACAAGCTGGGGTACAGGCCAGAGGTGTGGAGTGGTGAGAGGCTTCACCAGAGACAGAGTGGGGAGCAGAACAGGCAGATCAGAAATACACTGCTGAGGGGAGCAGCGGGCGAGGCAGGAGAGGTCTGCCACACCATGTGGGATTCTCCCCGGCTGGGTGTCGAACTCACATCGCTGTTGCCGACAGCTCCACAGCTCAGCTCTTAACCACTGTGCCACCAGGGAGTTTTCAACGTTGTATTTGGTTTAGGAATACCATTTCATACCACTTCAATAGGCTACTACCAAATTATGTACACCACCAATGTACCAAGAACATTCTACCACAGTCCATTGATGCAGCCTCTGAATTTAATAGTGAGAGTTTTTCTGGTTATATAGGATATTTATTAAACAAATGAAAAGAAACATTTCCCAATTCTTTTCCTTAAATTCTAAACACAAGATATATATCAAGCGGGATTTGAAATTTTTCATTTTAACCAATCTTTATTCCATTTAGCTAATTCTTGTGAACCCAACAATAATGAGAAAATGACTTCCATTTTGCATATAAAAGTTGTTTTAAATATTATGCCAAATTGTCATTGTTTTTAAAATTCTTTCCTCAGGGTTTCTTTCCTTAGTTCATAAACTCCTCTTAGTTCATGAACACTTTTATTTCTTTGTTAGAGAGTACATATCAAAGCCAGGAATAATAGTATAAGCAATTATAGAGAATGACATGATTTCTATTCTTAAATATGTATTTAATCTAAACTTAACAGTCTAAAATGAACAGTTTCTTTACTTGAATGAGGTCTGCCATCAATTAAACCTAATAATCAGAGCATTAATCTCATCATAGTATTCATTATTATGCCATTATCAAGTCTACTTAATATCCTTTAGTAGAAAAAATTCAATCTTTACTGAAGATTTAATAAACTTTGAATGTTAGTTTTATTTGAATGTAGAATGAGCACTGGGGTACAAAAATTATGAGATGGAAGAGCCAATAACAGATGAAGAAGCTATTCTCAGTAGCTAACACCATAATAAACACCTTGATATTTATAAACTTGCATATGCAAATTAAGATTTTTTTTATATCTCAGATTACAAGAAGTAGACAAATATTCCACAGTTACACAGGTCAGACAAAAAGATCAGCTGTCTCCTCATGGCACTTTCGTTGAACTTTTGGTGGGTGCCCTGATTTCTAATTTCACCATTAAGAGGAAGAAAATAAAATTTAATTTTATATAATTATAATAATGATAATTTAATTTTGTGCCATCTGGATGTAAAATTGGGAATTCTTGGTATGACATTATTTAAAACAAAAATACTATTTGACATGACTAATGACAATTCCCTTATAATAAGTTGACTTATAAAACAAAATCCAGTTACTAGTTATGTACAAGAAGTATATTTAAGTAAATATTAAAGCTAAAAATAAATATATAAAAGAAAAAGAAAATAAGTGAATTATATTAATATCGGATAAAACAGAGTCATAGCCCATTGTAAAACTGAAAAAAAATTTAATAAGTAATCTTTCCCCAAAATAATATATACACTTCATGTAATACAAATTATAAACCCAGTACTGGTATAGTTGCTTTTATTTCTTTAATAATGTATTGAAATCAATATGTAAAACTAAATTAAAAAAGAATGACATGCTATACAAAATAATTGGAACCTAAAGTTAAATAAAACCAAAACTAGCAGGCAGCCATAAATCAGAGACATCCTGCAAAGGAGGGGGAGGAAAAGGGATCAAAACAGGGAGAGAAGAGCACAAGGGACCATGGTGATGGTTCACGGGTGAACTGGTTGAGGGAATTTTACCAGGAATACACAATAATGTTAAAGCTATAAATAAAAAATATTTATTAAAGAAAAAAATTTACAAAAATTAAGTTCAGTCTTGGCAAATAGGCCAATGAAATAAAATCAATCTCAAAGTAGTGATACTAGATATGAAAAAAATACAGAAGAATCATCTTAATTTCATGGGAAGTAAACCCTTTAATGAACAACTATTTATCTAAACTTAACAAAAAATTAGACACTTTGTTTCTTGCGACATGAAATTAACTCCTAGATAATTGAAATCTAAGTATAAAATTTAGTAAATATGTTAAAATTAATATTTGCAAGTATTTGCAAATCTTTTAATGAAGCAATTCTTTAGTAAGATGTTAAACCTGAGAGGTGGTAGTTCTGATTACTAAAATAACTATAACACCATAAAAAGTCTAAAGGAAAAATATAGAAAAATAAATTTTGTGACATATATTCAGTTTTCTAAGTGCAACAAAATATAAAAGAAGTAGGAGTCTGATAAATAATAAATGTAAATCACCAAAAACCTAAAAAAAATCTTCAACCTCGGGCCTGCCTGGTGGCACAACGGGTTAAGTGCAGCGCTGTGGAGCTGCCTCACACCCTCTCACATCTCTGGCCTGCACCCCAGCTTGTAGGCAAAAATAAAATAAATCTTTTAAAAAAAATCTTCAACCTCATTTACTCAATAAAATGCAAATTAAAAAAAAACAGAGGCACCATTTCATTTTCTTTTATTGAAAAAAAATATTTTTTAATGCTAACATTCACTATTGCTGAGCTTGTGCAGGTAAATTGACTAGCTGATGGTATTGAAATCATTGCAAATTGCAGCAAATGACATAGGAATTCTTCAAAACTGGAAAAGAGATAAGGAACATGGTAACTAAATTCAGAATATGATTCTGAGCTGATTTTTTTTTTTTTTTTTGCTATAAAGGACATTATCACATCTGGCAAAACTTGAAATTGGATGAGATAGTAGTATGAATATACATTAATTTCTTGATATGAATGGCTGTGCTTTGTTAATATATAGAATGATCTTTGTAGGAAATACAGGCTAAAGTATTTAGGGATACAGGATGTCATTTTAGCATCTTACTCTAACTTCTGTACTTGAAACTATTCTCTATATTTCAAGTAGTTTCACACACAGAAAATATTTCTGGCATAGAAAATAAACTTTTAGAAATCTATTTTACAAAAAATATCAAAGTAGAATATACAAGATTACTTCCAGTAAAGATTTGAAAAAAATCTATTCTTCCATCAATGAAGTAAAAGTTAATTAAATTATGATACATTTATAATAAGTGATCCTTTGCAGTCACATGAATGAATTAAAAGTGTTTAATTGCTACATAAAACTATGTATAGACTTAGAAAGAACCATGCAAAGGGTAGGCTCCGTTCAATATAGCTACAGTGCTGATGCCTTGGCAGATGATTGGGGATTATACAGCAGAAGAGGAAGATGTTAACAATCAACACTCCTGGGCACAAAACCAGTTCAAGAGAAAAGTCATGGTTTCATATTTTTATAATTTTTATTAAGGTAATATTGGAATAAAATACTATGTATGATTTAGAAATACAGATCTCAATACTTCAGATATATGCTACCAAAATATACCTACTACCAACATGTTCACAATACTGCAATATACTTCATTGTGCCCTCTTCCCTCTTTCTTCTCCACCTTTTCTCTCCCCATTTTTTTGATAGACTCAATTTTGCCTTCAGATTTCCAGAGTTCAGTTTTGGTTTGGTGTTATCTGAATTTTTGTTTAATTTCTCTATATGCCACAAATAAGCGAAATCAACTGGTCTTTGTTTTTCTCCTTCTGATTTACTTCACTTAGCAGAATCCCCACAGCACTATCCGTGTTGTCTCAAATGGCAAGAGGAGATTCATTTTTATAATTTAGTAGTATTCCATGTGTGTGTGTATACATAAACACGCATATATTCATACATATATGCATATATTCATACATATATATTCATACATATATTCATACATATATTCATACATATACATATATGCATATATGGCACAGCATTCTAATCTACTTCTCTGTATTTGGGCACTTAGGTTGTTTCCATAACTTGGCTAATATAAATAGCACTGCAATAAACAAGAGTACATATGTATCTTTGAATTTGTGATTTTGCAGTCTTCAAGTAGATTCCTAGGAGTGGAATTGCTTGATCACATGGTAGATCTATTTTTAATTTTTTGAAAAATCTCTATACTGTTTTCTGTATAGACTAAACTAGTCTACATCTTCATCATGCCAACAGTGTGAAAGAGTTCCTTTCCATGTATTCATGACAATACATGTTGTTTCTGGACTTTTTATATTGGCCATTCTCTCAGGTTTGAGGTGATATCTTATTATGGTTTTGATTTGCCTGTCTCTGATGATAAGTAATGATGATCATTTTTTTCATGTGCCTATTGACCATCTGTAAGTTCTTTGGAGAACTGTCTATTTAGCTCCAACTGCCCATATTTTTATTGGATTACTTGTTTTCTTTTTGCTGAATTGCATAAGTTGTTTATAAATCTTTAATATCAACCCTTTGTCAAATGTATTATATTAAAAAATTTCTCCTATTCAGAAGGCTCTCTTTATTTTACTGATAGCTGCTTTCATTGTGCAGGAGCTATTTAGTTGGATGTAGTCCGATTTTTTATATTTATTTTAGTTTTTCTTGCTGTTTAAGATGAATATACAAAGACATCACTAAAGCCAACCATGGAGTATTCAATGTATATTATTGTTTCAGGTCTTATATCCAATTCTTTAACTATTTTGAGTTAACCTTTATGTAAGATGTCCTTTTACCTGTGGCTGTCCAATTTTCTCTACACCATTTGTTGAAAATATTCTCCTTTCTCCAATGTATACTTTTTGCTCCTTTGTCATTGGCTAACTATACACAGATGTGAGGGTTTCTTGTGGACTCTCAAGTCTATTCCACTGATCTGTGTGTTAGTTTTTGTTCCCTTACTATGTAGGTATGATTGCCATAACTTTATATTTAGGTTGAAGTCTGGGAGTAGACACAATTTTTACTTCCTCTTTTTTTTTTTTTTTTTTTTTTTTTTTTTTTTTTTTTTTTTTTTTTTTTTTTTTTTTTTTTTTTTTTTTTTTTTTTTTTTTTTTTTTTTTTTTTTTTTTTTTTTTTTTTTTTTTTTTTTTTTTTTTTTTTTTTGGTCAGGAAGGATTGTTTTGGTTACTTGGGTCTTTTGTGGTTTCAAATAAATTCCAGTAGTGTTTGTTCTATGTCTTTAAAGATGTCTTTGGAGACTTAATAGGGATTGCATTGAATCTTTCATTGCTTTGTATAGTATGGCCATATCAAAAATGTTCATTATTCCCATTCATAAGCAGGGAATATCTTCCATTTTTTTGTGTCTTCTGATTTTCTTTTAACAATGGTTCATAGTTTTCATTGTATAGGTCCTTCCCCCTCCTTTGTTAATTTCATTGCTATGTATTTAATTCTTTTTGTTGTAACTGTGAATAAAATATCCTTCTTGATATTTTTCTTTTTGGCTCTTTTGCAAAGAACAAACAAAAAGAGAAATCAGGAAAATAATCTTATTTCGTTACAATACGTATTTATTTATACAATAGAATACACATATGCATATTTTATGCTAAAAGATTATTAAACCTAGGAATACATTTTTAAAAGGTGGTAAATGATGATTTGTACACTAAAAATAAGAAGCTATTGAAAGAAATAGAAGAAAACACAAGGTAATGAAAAAATATTCCTTCCTCATCAATTGGAGTAATTAACATTGTTAATATGGTCATATTACCTAAAGCAATATAGAGTTTCAATGCAATCCCTATAAAACCCCAAAGCATTTTTCATACAAATAAGCCCCCCAAAATCATAAAATTTTTTTGGAATTACATCAAATTCCAAATTGTCAAAGCAATCATAATTAAAAGAAAAAAAATCGGAGGTGTCATTATCACCAAATTCAAAGTACACTAAAAAGCAATGGTAATAGAAACAATTTTGCTGTTTTGCTCAGATCCATACTCCAACCAATGGAACTGAATTGAGAATCCACAAATAAATCCATAGATATATATGGACAACTAATTTGTTACAAAAGAACCAAGAGCACACAATGAAGTAAGGAAAGCCTTGAAAAATTGTGTTGGGAAAACCGAATAGCCACATGCAAAGAATGAAACAAGACCACTGTCCCTTACATCATGCACAAAAATTAACTCATGAATTATCGACTTAGACAATAAGCTCTTTGACATTGGTCTTAAAAATGTCTTGGGGATTCAACTCAAGTGACAATGGGAAGCAAGCAGAAATAAACAAATGGAATTGCATCAACTGAAAAAGTTTTTACAAAATTAAAGAAACTATCATTAAAACTAAAATGCAATCTGTAACCTATTTAATGGGATAAATATTCTTACATCATACATAAAACAAGAAGTTAAAATCCAAAACACATAAAGAACTCATACAGTTCAATAACAGAAAAATAAAACCTGCTAACCCAATTAAAAAATGGGAAGAGGGGCAGTGGGGTGGTGCAGTGGGTTAAGTCTCAGTACTATGAAGCTGTCTGCAACCACTGTAGCATTAGTTCAATTCTGGGTCAGGGAGTTTCCCACATGGCGCAGCAGACCTCTCCCGCCTCGCCTGCAGCTCCCCTCAACAGTGCGTTTCGGTTTAGCTGCCTGTTCTGCTTCCCACTCTGTCTCTGATGAATTCTCTCACCCCCTACACCTCTGGCTTACACCCAGTTCTTGTATGCATAAGTAAATCTTTAAAAATAATAAAAATTAAAAATGGGCAGATAACCTGAATGGACACTCCTTCAAAAAATGACATAATGAGGTCCAAAAAGCACATGAAAAAAATATTCATTGTCATTTATTATTACAAAAATGCAAATCAAAACCAACTGTGAGAATCACCTATATCAAAACACTAGAAACGACAGTAGAGGCAATAAGATAGAGAGAAAGGAACATTTGTACACTGTTGGTGGGTGTGCATGTAAATTGGTGCACCCTCTATGGCAAACAGTATAAAATTCCTCAAAAAATTAAGAATAGTAGCACCATATGATTCTGCTATCCCACTTCTGAGTATTTATCCGAAGAATACAAGAGCACTAAATTAAAAGATACACACACACACACACACACCCATGTTCATTGCTGCGTTATTCACAATAGCCAAGAGTTGGAAACAACAAAAGTGCCCATTGAAAGATGCTCACGTAAAGTAGATATGGTATGTACACACAATATAATACTAATCAACTATAAAAAATGAAATTCAGCTACATGGAAAGACCTACAGGTGCTGTGCTAAGTGAAATGTTAGAGAAAAATGGCCATTATATGAATTCTTTCATTTGTGAAAGATGAAGAAATGAAACATGAAACAAATGAACAAAAAACAAAAAAACTCTTAGACTATAATACAAAATAGTGGTTATCGGATGGGATGGGGGAAGAAGGGTGGGTAAATCAGGTTAAAGGGTCATTTGTAGGGTCTACAGGGGTGAAGATGGAAACTAGAATTTTAGTGGTAATGCAAATTTAGTGATAAAGCAATAAATACAGATGTTGATTTATAAGATTTTACACGTGAATTTCACACAATGTTATAGACCAATGTTAAATAATTTTTAAAAATGTTTTCTGATAGTCATAGGAAAACTGTTCCCATTCTTTCAGACATTTTGCTCCAATGGTATCAGTAACCATTGTCCACTATTATTGGCTCCAGACATTTGCATTTTTTGTGATTAAAGTTATGATCTCAAGTGGAATTGGTGAACTGAAGTTAATTCCCAGTGGGAAGCTGAGGTAGCAACACCAAAAATGAATAAATAAATAAATAACAAGTTTACTACAAGTTTTTACTAAGAAAAAATTGTGATTCCTTTTTCATAATGTACTATGGTTCTCTGAGAAGACTTGAGGTTAAATATTTATCAGTTTTAAGATTTGAACTCTTAATTTTGGTGTTACTGAAATTTAAAAAGTAATGAAAAAAAAAACACTTCATAAGAAAAAGATGACATGCTTCATATGAGCATTATGTTTATCAGGGTCACACCAAAAATTGGACAACATAATAGATTCAGACAATATCAAGAAGGAGATGAGACTAGGTGGACAGAATCATTAACTGCAGGCTCAGAAAATAATTCACAGAAACTTTAAGCAATGTAAGCTTAAAAATCAATTTATTAAATATTTAATTTAATGTAAACATTCTATCTCCTTTTTACTCTTCCACAGCAAACATCAGTTTAGAGATTTCACCCACTTCAGTTCATTTGGAAATTTGAATCAGAACATGAGAAAAATGCTGGTCTCAGCAGGGTATCCCAAGACCCTAAGAGCCACTTGAACTTTATTTGCATTGACTTCAGATTGATCATCAACTTCACAGACCAAGTTTTTGCTATAGTATACATTCTTAACAATGGCTTATTGGCCACTTTGAAGAACAGTTTTGACATTTACCCCAGGGTATCAAGTCTGCTCTGAGAAAACGTTCTTTCATTATGGGAAGGGAGAAGTTTACAAAATCATCAGAGTAGGCACTGTACTTTCAACCTTAATTGGATATAATTTATTTCAAATATGAGCATTTACCACTTATGTATGTTAAATGAAAAGGAAACATATAACAAAGTTCTGGCTCTCAAAGGATATATAAGAATGGTTTTCTCGATCTCTCCTTTACCCTGAACTTGATTGCCTAAGTTTGTGAAAAGCTATGTTTTATGCTATGTTTTGAGACAAGGCACAAAACGTTTTGGGCTTTCTGATCCAAGCACTTTTTATAGGTAAGGCCTTAATTTTTGTTGTTTTCCTCTTCAAATTACATTGTAAATTTCTCAAAAATAAGAATTTCCCATTGTAAGACAATTATTTCTCGTTGCCATGTTCCATCCACCAAACAGATGCACACACATGTGTAAACACACACATGTGCACACACACAGGCACACACAGCTCCCTCAGTAGTTCCTCTTCTGATGAACAAATGTAAAATATCTTGGAAACTTTATGTAAAAACTTTCACACTTTTCTTGAAGCCTAACTTTATGTGGGAAGTCAGATTCAAATATAAATTCTTCACATTATCATTTTTCTCTTAAGTAAATATCACCTCAATAATATAGAAATTCTTAACTGGTATTTATAGGAGGAGGTTAATTATTACTCTTCCTTAAAGAGAGGCTCTAACATGTAACAATAACAGCTCTCAACTTTATAAGAGAGAGGAATCTTCTTATGTGTTCTTCTTATCCTTCATAGTACCTCCTTTCCCATCCCCCCAGCAGTGGACAATGGGCAGTAACTTAATGATCAGGATAGGATAAGGACAGTATGAGTACACTCACACCATCTTTATCACAGAAGATTTTCAGAAAATTAAAGATAGTTCTGTATATTACACACCTTATTTTTTGTTAGTGGGAAATACCAGTATAAAATACCATAGATTGACGGCTTATCCATCAGAAATTTATTTTCTCACAGTCTGGTAGCACAAGATCAGGATCAAGATGCTGGCAACATGGGTTCCTTTGACACCTCTCTCTAGGGTTTGCAAATGACTATCCTTTTTTTGCCTCTTCAAATAGTATTTCCTCTGTGCACCTATATCCCAGGTGACTTTCTGTGTGTTCTGTGTCCTCTTCTTATAAGTATACCAATCATACTAGATCAGGGCACACCTCATCTTCATCTAATTATCTTTAAAGATCCTATCTCAAGTGTAGTCATATTTCAAGTGATTCAGTGGTTAGTGTTTCAACATATGAATGGAGGAATGGACACAATTCAGTACATAACATCTTACGAGCAGCTATTCAATGGTTATGAAATGAAAAGGTCCTTGATTAAAATGAGCAGAATGTATATTCTAGCAAGAAGATAAATCAGTAAGCAAACAATCATAATATTAGTGACAGAAATAAAATAACACATGCAAAATGTTAAGGGTCACAATTAAAGGACTCTACATTTGGAGAGGTCAGAATAGAGGTCATAGAGCAGGTGATATTTGAAAATGAGACTTGAAGTATCCTTGAGATGGGAAATGAAGACAGAACATTAATTAAATGGCTTTAATATTTAATGTTCTTTAAATTGATAGTTTTGTTATCATTTTTAAAAAGAAAATTGATATTTAGACCACTTAGTTAAGTTACATTTTAACATCAAATTTTAATACCTTAATTGGTATTTATCCAATTGAAATGTCAGTATCTAACTTATTATAGTTTTCTGAGAAAAGGGGTTGGGAAGCAGATTTTTCAAAACAGAAAACAAAATATAAAATCCAACATGAATTTGCCATAATAATGCAAAAGCTGTTTGACATGAAAAAATCTCTGCATATAAGCTACCTAGTAATATGTTTAAAGAGCAAATCATATGATCACTATAAATAGATATGGACAAAACTCTTGGATAATTTAACATTTTTTACTGTATTTTTAAAATTTAATTTATGTCCTTTACATTATTGTGTATCCCTTACAGGTTTCCCACCATCAATTTACCCGTGAACCATCACCATAGTCCCTTGTGCTCTTTTCTCTCCTATTTTGGTCTCTCTTCCTCCCCCTCCCCTGTAGAATGTCTCTTATTTGTAGTTGCCTTTTAGTTTTTGTTTTTGTTTATATTTTGTGTGCTATTTTCTCCTTCTGATTTCTCATTTGGCTCTCTTATATTCCTTTTATAAGTGATACTATTTGATATTTTTCTTTTTCCTTCTGGCTTATTTTGCTGAGCATGATCCCTTCTAGCTCCATCCATGTTACTGAGAATTGCATTAGTTTATCATTTTTGATTGCTAAATAGTATTCCATTGTATACATGTACCACATTATCTTGATATAGTCATCAATTTTGGGGCATTTGGGTTGTTTCCATGTTTTAACTATTGTAAATAGTGCTGCAATAAACATAGGTGTGCATGTGACCTTTTGGATTAACGTTTTTGTTTCCTTTGAGTATATTCTTAGGAGTGGAATTGCTGGGTAGTATGGAAGCTCCATCTTTAGTTGTTTGAGAAACCACCATATTGCTTTCCATAGAGGTTGGACAAGTTTGCATTCCCACCAACCCGAAACCATAAAACATATAGAAGGAAATATAGGCAAAACTCTACATGACATACGTCTTAGTTACATTTTTAAAGACATATCCCCAAAAGCAAAGATAGCGAAGGAAAAGATAAACAGCTGGGATTACATCAAACTAAAAAGCTGTACAGCAAAAGAGACATTTACCAAAACAAATAGACAGCCCTCTGGGAGAAAATATTTGCACTCTATACAACAGACAAGGGTCTGATCACAAAAATCTACAAAGAACTCACACAAGTCAACAAAAACAAAGCAAAAAATCCAGTCAAAAAATGGGCAGAAGAACTTAAAAGACACTTCCCAAAGAAGAAATGCAAATGGCAAACAGGCATATGAAAAAATATTCAACATCCCTCATAATCCGGGAAATGCAAATAAAAACCACGAGATGCCACTTTAGACAACAAGAATGACACACATTAAAAAAAACAGAAAACAACAAATGTTGGCGATAATGTGGAGAAAAAGGAATGCTCCTAATTTAACATTATTTTAAATTAAGAAATGAATTTAATTCACCAGTGAATAATGTTATACAGCAAGGGGAAATTAATATTGCAGATGGAATTAGCATTGCTAATCAGCTGATCTGAATAATACCAAAGAGATTGCCTTGAATTATCCAAGCGAATCCAATGTAATCATAAAAGTTCTTTAAATGAACAAGAGGGACACAAAATATTAGTATCTGAGTTAAAGCATCATGAAATGAACTCAACTAGTTGTCGACGGTTTCAAAGATGAAAAGGGGAGCCTCCCTGGTGGCACAATGGGTTAAGTCTCAACACCATGAAGCTATCTGCAGCCACTGCAGCATGAGTTTGATCTCCAGCCAGGAAGCTTCCTACATGGCGCAGCAGACTTCTCCTGCCTCACCCTCTGTTCCCCTCAGCAATATACTTCAGTAGACCCACCTGTTCTGCTTCCCACTCTGTCTCTGGTGAGTCCTCTCACCATTCCACACTTCTGGCCTACACTTCAGTTCTTGTGTGCATAAATAAATAAATCTTAAAAAAAAAAAGATGAAAAGGGCATATAAGTCAAGGATCATGAGAAGCCTGTGGAAGCCAGAAAAGGCAAGAATATGGAGTGTCCTCTAGAATTCATTCTTATTTTAGTGGAATAAAATTTGGACTTCTAAATTATCATAACTGCAAAGTAATAAATATGTTTTAAGTTATTAATCGTGGTAATTTGTTATAACAGCACAAAAAATTATTACAATGCCTTTTAGGAAGTTGAGAAAGTTCATTCTTAGCTGAGTTTTAATCATGAAAATTGTTGAATTATTTAAGATATATTTTTGTATCTTCAAAATGGTTATATGACTTATTTTAACCTTGGATATGTTATTATTCTTAACATCCTTCTGAATTTGATTTACTAATATATTTTTCCCAAATATTTGTATCTTTATTCATGGAAACTGTCATTATGTAGTTTTTTTTCCTTGTAAGATATCTAATTTTGATTTCAGAACAATGAAATGTAATGAGAAATGCAAAGCATGTATTTTATAGAATTGATAAAATTTCCTCCTGAAACCAGTTGTGTCTAGAGCCTTCTGTGTCCTCAGATTACTGGTTTTTTTTGTATTGTCTGTAGATTTCAGTTGTACTTAGTATAAATCACATAAATATGCTATAAAATATATAAATATTTCAATATTTGTTATATA
Organism: Scalopus aquaticus; assembly: GCA_004024925.1. NCBI lineage: Eukaryota > Metazoa > Chordata > Mammalia > Eulipotyphla > Talpidae > Scalopus > Scalopus aquaticus. Next base: position 2,421 of record PVIJ01007273.1, on the reverse strand, counting down.
TAGTGTTTGGTTTGGTTCGGTTCCTATTTGAGGGAATGTGTTTCTAATATCTGGGAATTTGCAAATTTTATGACTTATGAAAAATTTCCATCACTATTTCTCTAAATATTACCCCTCTTCAATTTTTTATTACCTCTTTCTGACTCTCCAATTAGACTGTCGTTATAATCATTTAGCTACTTTTCATTTTTTTTCCATTTTGTTATATGTCTTGATAATTCAGATATATATTCCACTGCAATTATTTTCAGTTTAATTCTGTTTACTGCTAAATTAAAAAAATAATAATTATTTTATGTTTTTCATTTTTAAATTTTATTTTGGCACACCCATAAAATATGGTGGCATAAATCAAGTCAGGAGAATATCTCCCTAAGGACATTCAGAAAACAGTTGAATGCCTCATATAGCTCATATCAATTTATCACCAGATGATGACTTATTACCCACACAACTGCATTACTGAAGGTGGGTGTCTCAAAAACCAGGGGGATTGAAGCGCCAAAAAGGGGAGAGCAGAGATACATAGTCATGGCTCTCCATGCTCTATTGGGGAACAGATGGATGAGGGCCCATATTTTGGGGACACAGATCTCTAAAGTTACTGCATAGATATGGGGAAGATCTATGCCCTTTGGTGACTCTGAGGAAGCATGAGCCATTCTCCCATCTGGGCTTGGCAGATGGTCGAAAAACCCAACTACTATGTAATCTCCAACTTTTCATGATGCATCTTTGGGATGCAGGATCACAACCTCTTGACTACTCTGTTCATCCCAGAGTCTCAGAGAAAATGTGCTGCCAGAAAAAGCTGCTGGGACCAGAACTGCAGCTAAAAGTAGAGTTTAGGGTTTTGGAGAGTGTACCATCACCAGTTATCAGTTTTAATAACCATTACCAGTGATCGCATATCACGCCTTGGCTCAAATGGCTACAGAACCAAGAGAAGCTTTTTCCCTTCGGAGTGTATTACAGTATCCAGCACATGCCCCACATATCTGACTTCCATTCCATAGGTTGTGTCCTTTGACCACCACTCTGCAGTAATTCTTGAACTCCAGCCATCCTGATTTGTGACAAGGTTTTAACCAATGCAACATGAAAATGCACAGCATCCAAGACCAACAACCTTGACCAGTAAATCTAAAACACAATCATTATTGGAGAATGGGGAAGGAAAGAAGTCTAGTTTAATCCCTAAAATAATCACAAAGCATCAAACAGAATGAGTATGCAAAGGTATAAACCACAATCTATGGATCAAGATAAAACCTTGGGAAAAATCCCCAATACAACAAAAATAACCAGATTACCAGAAGAAGACTTCAGAAATAAGAGAAATATAAAAAGGGAGTACAAATTCAAAGAATAGTAAAACTAGCTCTAATTGCAAATAACAAAACTATATACAGAGAAATCCTTAAAGACCCCACTGGAAAAACTATTAGAAACAACAAATCACTACAGTGAATAGGAGGTTAAAAAAATTCGTACACAAAAATTTGTTTCATTCTTTTATGTGAATCATGAAATCAAGAAAATAATCACCTTTTCAATCACATTTAAAATAAGCACTTATTGATTAACTTAAAAGGGGAAGTAAAAGTCCTATACAATTAAAACTTTAAGAAATTGTTCAAACAAATAGAAGGCACAAAGAAATTGATATCCGCTACTCAGATACTGGAAGATACAACATTGCTACAAAGCCCATTTTACCCAAAATAATATGAAGATTCAATTCAATCTTTGTTCAAGTTTTAATGGTATTCATCAAAAGGTGTAGAACAAACATTACTGAAATTGATATAGAGCCACAAAAGACCCTACATAGCCAAAATAATCCTGACTAAAAAGAGGAAGGATGGAGGTATCATATTTCTAGACTTCAAACTATACTACAAATCGATGATAATCATAACAGTATGGTACTAGAAACAAACAAACAAAAAAAAACAGATAGACAGACAAATGGAATAGAAATGAGAGCCCAGAATAAACCCATACCTATTTGGGCAGTTAATCTCTAACAAAGGAGAGTAGAATATACATGAAAGAAATGAAAGCTTCTTCAGTGGTGTTGGGAAAACTGGACAGCCACATGCAAGACAATGAAACTAGACCACTATCTCATACGATACACAAAAATTCACTTAAAATGGATAAAATATTTGGATGTAATATCTGAGACTATAGAATACAAAGAGAAAACAGAAGCAATATATTCCATAACATAGGCTTCAGTGACATCTTAGTGAATTCCTCTCAACAGCAAGGAAAGCAAAAGAGAATATAAACAAATGGATCATACTCAGTGAAATAAGCCAGAAAAAAAGAGAAAAATATCGAATGGTTTCACTTACAACAGGACTATGAAGAAACCAAATAGGAAATAGGAGAGAGACACTCAGCGGGGGTGGG